>JAZHYW010002779.1:0-72796 GCA_037355805.1 Ixodes ricinus
GAAAGCTCCGCGGTTTGCGAGCACATATAGCGAAGACGTGACCTGAGAAGTGCCCCTGAGATGTTCCCGGAAGACGGAGAGTATCATTCGTAATCGTCGTGTGTGCTTTGAAAGCGAAAGGAGTCACAGGGTCCACGAGTGCGCCACCACAAACCACGTTCACGACAGCGCTGCGTTGACTACGGCGGTCTCGTTCTGTTTGGTGCGACACCTCAATGAGACAAAGAACTGAAACGTTCGTGGTGTGTGGTGCGGGGCTTGGAAGTAGAAGTCCACACTAACAGAGAGCGAAATTGGTTGTTGTGGGGTTGACGTTCAACGAGTTCAGTCCCGTTGTCGCCAGCTGATCTGGTCCAGCTGGTCCGATAGGACGCAGCGAGCTGTGGCAGCGAGTGTTTCTAAAAGTCCATCTTCCTTCGTTTTGTTTCAAAATGTGAAAGATTCCCGACGCATACCGTGAGTAAAAAGCTGCGGTGCGTTTTGAACAAAATTACGTCATTTTAATTGAACAATGAACTCCTGATTGTGGTCCTAAATCTACCGTTTTTATGTTTGGTGTTGTTAGTCTGCGTTTGCACAGTGACGTGTTTGCACAACGACGCACACCGCTCGAGAAATGATTCGGTCCTGCAAACGACCGGTTATACGGAATTTGAGGAAATTTAAGTCACCACCGATATTTTCCTGTAAATCTCGTGCGAGTTTGTAGCACTCATAATGCGGTGTGAATAAATTTGGGCAGGATTTCCTACCTGCCCACAGATGCATGAACTGAGACTATTCTTTACGTAGTGAACATAGTGCTTTTTCTTTATTTTGGGAAGAGGCGTTGGGGCGTTTATTATGGCACAATCACTTGAGAGTTCAGAAATTAGTGAGGGTGGCCAAGCTTTCCCAACTTTGTCTCTTTCCTCTCTGGCACTGCCCCAAGTTTCAGTTTCAGCAGGCATACCTACTAGCAGGTACAAACTGATCTAAAGAAGTTAAAAGACTTGGAAGTCAGGGCGGTGCGGACTCCGTGTTTTGCAAGATGACCGGGGAAGTTCTTCTGCGAGGTATGCGGAATATGCAAACGATTTTGTTATGGCCGTCGTTTGCGTCTCTCCAGCAAAACGAATAAGATGATCTACAAAAGCGTAATCACAAGCCAAGATTTACGATAACAGTACACATTCAATTCAAACAACTTCACAAAAAATGCGTCGGAAGCCGAGAAAAAAAATCTGTCGTTTAAAGCAAAATTCGGACGTCCGAAGGCTTCTGCGGGCAGCTGTTACGTAATAACCTGGCTGTGCCAGGTCTTCTACGTAAGAGCTGTGTCTCAGTCGCGGACGTTCGGTGCACCCGGTGCGAATCTCGAAGGCCTACGGAGCGAGATGACGATAACATCCCTTGACTCGTTTGTCGCACCGCGAACGCCCGAATGCCTGCAGCCAAATAGCATTCAGCTTGTGATCTTTCGGGGCGACATGGCTGCTGGAAGGCTCGCTGTCGCGATCACTCATCTCGCAACATTTTACAGAGCAACGGCGCCGCTTTACAGGAACTGACATCTCCAAATAATCAGCATTTGCACGTGCAAGAAAAAAAACGCTAAGAAAGTAAAGAGGAAAGCGAAAGTAACAAACCGCGCTATGAAAGCCAAAACAACGCGTCGCTTCCTATCACTAACACTGGCGACAGCTGCTAACCACACACTACTTCACTTCAGGAAGTCTCACTCAAGCACCTGGGTCAACACGAAACATTGATCACTTTGGCGAAACGACTAGTCGAGTTTGGTGAGACAGGCAGGAGCAGAGACGTCGGCGCCCATGAAAGAATGGCGAAGCTTTTGTTTGTTATGGTATGAATCCAAACAGAAGTGCCCGTCTTGTAGACCTTTTCTAAGAAATAATAACTCTCATTACATGGGTTATTTTTAAACGTAAAAAAATATGCCGCCCAAAAGGAAATCACAACATATAACAGAGGTTTAACGACCAAGATCTAAGCTGTCAATCAAACTCCTAGCCAATGAGAACTATAGCAGCCAATTGGTGGTCAACGTCACGGAACACCAACTTCGTGGCGCGCGATTTAAAACGGACGAAATAGCCTCAAACTAAAATCAGCCTCACGCAATAAATATTGCTGTAAACAATTGCTTTTTCGCGCAAAAGTTGTTTTTTTACATGCTTGTCCCAACTAGGCTATTTAAAAATATGTTTTTCTTTGCAGTTACCTTGTAAAGGGGCACTCCGGCAAAATTTTTAGATACCTCAACTGACTATGGACTTACAATCACCGTTCTTTACCCTTTTCGGTATGCTATTTAGTATAGCAAAATTCAACATAGTTATTGGGGCTTAGGCAAGTGAAAATCATGCCAATAACCACGATTCAAATATACCCGCAATTTTTAGTGCCGTGACGTCAGGGGAAGAAGGGTTTTCAAGTCGAGCGGGCTGTCTACAAATTAACTATGCCGAACATTTGCTTCTTGCTGCTGCACGGGTGTAGGAGCGAGCATCAAAAGCGTTCGTTTCCCACCATGAAACTGGTCTTAGTCAGTGCGGAACAAAGTTTACTGTCCAAAGAGTGAACCCCTGCGTTCCCCTGACGTCACTTTTTCAGTGTTGCCAGTAGAGACTGACATATTGAAAAACACGGTGAGGAACAAAACATTAAATTCAATAACTACGCGAAAAAAATATTCTCGCCGTGTATTTGGCATTTCTTTCTGCGATGTGTGTTGGTGTGTTTAGCATATATACAGGCGAATCGGAGACCATGAAGAAAACGCCCAATTTCCCATTTAAGCAGTAGCTACCTCCAGAAGTTTTCACGAGTTATGTTTTCCCACTTCCTTGAGAATATGCTTCCACCAACTAACCAGATTGTGTTCGCTGGGTAAATGACATTCCCAGCTCTAGAGTTTGAGTGACATGTTATGCGATAAACGTTGCTGCACTGTCGCACTGTTTAGTTTCTTTTCGGATGGGCCATCTGCCTTCGACGAAAGAGACGCATGCTCAGGTTAGGATAAAAACACGGCCGTTTAAACGGTGTTGTACAAGTTACTCCTCAAAATTAACGAAATGTTGCTTGTTATTTGGCCTCACAAGTAACTGGGTGCGTTACTCGTTCATTTTATAAAAATAAGTAGATATGTTACTTGTTACTGAAAAAGTATCTATGTAGAAGTAACTCGTTAATAGTAACGCGTTATCTACATCTCTGGTTTTATGTTGACAGCTTTCGTTATGAACAAGTTATGTGAGTTATCTTCCATGGAGTCCCATTTTAACTTTATTTTTGATAGGTACGTCCACTTGTATTAAAAATAAACGGGATTCTTGAATAATATAATAGTAGCGTTGGGAGGAAATCGCATTTGCAACATCGAGCATAACTGCTGCTGGGAGAGGAAGGAGCTTGGCGCACTTCCATTAACAATCTGATAGCAAGTGAAAAGTTGTGCTTTCTCCTGGGCTCTCCTTCAATTCTTAAGATTCGATGAAACCGTTTCTTCAAATCACCCTATTCTACCGAAATACAGAGGACCAGGATTCCCAAAAGGCCGCGAATGTAAAGTGGTTCCTTCGAACCGTGCTTCCTCTAAACAGACGCTTCAATCATTTTCGAACAAGTGCGCCGATTTCGAATATGTTACCTAGAGGTCACGTGCAAATCTTCGCAATTCGGTTCCTTAAAGTATTCTCTCAAAAATATTGGTTGAATACAAAACAAAAAAGAAAGATACGTCGAAAAAGAAAGCGATCTTCGGACACTGATCTATAAACCGCTTTGTAGTCACTTCAAAGGCACTTCCTCGAGCATTGCTCTCTCAAGATTTGAGTCTGGGTGGTAGCCACAACTAAAATAAATTAAACACAATATGATCGGGGGAACGTATTACTTACGCCGCGATTGAAAGAAAGCACTCAACTCAGAACGTCTGAACACAGCCGATGAGAATCGAATCCCGTGGGGCCTCTTACTATTTACGAGATTCGATCATATATCTTGTTCCCTTGAATCGTGCTGGACTGTCCACCCACGTGTTTTATATCGCTCAAGATCCCGACAAAGCAGTTCGGTTGTCGTCAAATGGGAAGGGCGATGTCTCCGGTTATGGCCGACGGGGCACCAGAATTGGACGCCAGGGTTACTTCCATGCCATCGTGTGTCTGGGAACCGGACTCAAATTTGTCAGAGAAAATGGCGCCTGCTCGTGGCACAGCTGCCGCAGCCGCAGGGATGAGAGGACAGTGAACGGTTCGGTCTACGTGTCTCCTGTATTCGGATGGCCAAGTCTTGGGAGGACGAACTGAATATTGAAGGAAGCCCGTGCCAAGAGACCTCTGCCTCGCACGACGACCACGGTCGAGAAGCTATTCAATTTGGAAGGGCCTCCGTGCGCGCGACCTACCATGGTCTGCTAGGGCGCCTTTGAATTATACATGCCATAGATGGAAGCCCTTTCCCTCAGTCGACTTCCCCTTCTTTCCAGACGAGCGCTGATTCATAGGCTGCTCTCACTCGCTCTCTCCCCCCCCCTTCCTCGGGTCGACCTCCTTTCTGGTCATCGAAGAGCGTCGCTGTAGAAGACGCTGTTCCTCAAGAGACATTTCTTCTTTCGAAAAGAGAAACAAAACTAGAACACGCTTGAGGCACACGGTGGAAGTATCCGAGCGGAGGCCGAACTTAAATGGACAATTTTGAGATCGGAGCCAATCTGCTCTTCCGATGGCACGAGAAAAATGAGGGTCCATTTGGGTTGAAAGTGGATCCTAGTTGCGTATTAATGTTACTTTGCCGTTTCTTGTTGGAACTTTAGTTTGCGGACGTTTAAAGTTCTCCTCCGACATCGTGTCGCATTTTCTTAGTTTGTTTCGACCGAGAGCGCGCATCAAATATGAATGGTGGTTCGCGTTCCTCTGATCGCGTGGAAACCTGGCGGTGGCACGCTTCTTTTTTCTGAGCGTTTGTTCGTTACAGGCATCGAACGAGCCTTGTTTCGCAAGACTGAGTGAGAGCTTGATGGTTGCTAAAAAAATGCAGAAGGAGGGGCAGGGTCGAAAAACTTTGTGTCTAAAACATGTTGTCTCGTGAGTAATGCACATAGGAGCGTCATTGGGCAAATGACTGTAGCATTGTTGGGGATTTTTATAAATTCCGCTACGTTGGTCGTACTTTCGATTTTAATTAGAGGAAAGTTAGATTCATGTGCAAATTAACAAAATCCAGAACTTTCAAAAGAGCAGACGGGAGAGTATTAATAAGCTATTATGAGCCCAAAACGAATGTTTACAGATCAAGCTTTACGTTCATATTGAATTAATATACGCTTACCTTTTCTTTGCAGTGCTTATCCGAGTACTTCTCTAGAAATGGTACGCTTTATTTATTTATATAACAATGCTTAGATGTGGTCTAGTTGGTTTGACATTCCTAGGTATACTGCGATGCGAAGTTACATTTAACACATAAACCCGTTAGCTGTGAGATGATATGAAAGACGGATAAGAACATGACGTAGTTCTGAAAACGGAAACTAACAATTGTTTATATGTCGTTTCTTATTCTTCCCTTTTTTTATAACTGTCTACGAATTACAAAAAATGCATTTATCGTCCCAGTCCTTTGCATGATTTCTCAGGTACATAGGCGTCATCTAAATCTCCAGCATTTATCCGTCTCCTAAAAAACCTACGCCTACAATTGCCCGCAATGACATTAATTTTCAATTCCGTAAATTATCAGACAAATTTTACTCTTCAAAACAAGGGTGTAACGAAGGAATGAGAGGAAACGAAAACTGAGTTGTTGTTTGTCTGCGCTTTCAGACGTACGTCATGTTCTTATCTGTCTTTCAAATCAAATCATAGTTTACGTGTTTTTTATTTTTATTTATTTATTCATACTGCAGGCCATTTCAGGCCCAAGCAGGGTGGGACAACAAGAAATAAAAGACCTAACTAAACAGAGTAAACCAACAAATGTGGTACACTGGAGGTCACAAAAAAGAAAGAAAAATAAATACACAAGTTCAAAGGGTGTATAGATAACATAACAATGGGGCCACTGATACCGTCTTGCAATAAGCGCAACAGAGCACGTAAACAAATAAGGTAAGAACGCTAGTGATAGGTTGTATCTTAAAATAATGACTACAACATTACTGAAATATAACAAAAAACCATGCGAGCGCGTTAGAAATGCGAAGAACATGCATCAACAAATTGTTCTACGGTCGTACATGTGTTAAATGTAAATTCCCAGCGCAGTATGCCTCAGAATTGTTTATATAGCGGTACTTTAGCTTCCTCCTAAGAGCACTGGAAGGAGTGGTATAAAATGTTTAAAACAAAAATAAAATATATGGTTATTTAAAACATTTAAAAAATATATAATTAAGTACAGCAAAAAAAAATGCAAAAATATATAGTTTTACTATACCCTTTCCAAATGCATTTCAATCTTGTGTTGTCATAGGAAACAGCGAATATTTGTAAAGGTGTTTAACTTTGTACGGTATTTTTATTGTTTTAATTTATTCATTTATTCGTTTATACCGTGAACGCTAGGATATAATGCCAAAGCAGAAAATGCACACAACAAAAACGACAAAAAAATCAAACAAAACGATGCAATGCGATACAGCCACTATAATTTACGTATATATGTCTGAGTAGCTCGCTGTTGAAAATGGCATGTGATTCTTAATTCAGAACACGTTTAGGGTAACTATTCCATTTGCATATTGTATCAGGAAAGGACGATTTAAACAGTGTGGTTCTACACACCGGTGCGATGATAGCTCTTTCCTGTTTATTTCTTGTAGACCTAGCTTCATTAATTGCCGAATTATCATTAAGCCACAGTAGCAAATTACCGTGAACAATACTACAAAGAAACTGAAGTCGATTTATTTTTCGTCGCGTCGCCAAATCACGCACTCCTGACAGGACATATATATCCAATATTGAAGATATAAAATTGTAGCGGTTGTACACAAGCCGTGATGCCTTTTCTTTTTCACAGCCTCGGCCACATCAGATGACAACTTGGTGTGGGGATCCCATATAACATCAGCATATTCTAGAATATGTATAAACATAGGCCACTAATTTGTCCCTGTCGAACAATGACAAAGCTTGCGTTTTAAAAACCACAATTTCTGCAAAGCTTTATGGCCGATTAAGTTTACATGAGCGTTTCAGGTTGGGTAAGAAGTAATTAAAAGACCAAGATATCGAAACTGATCAATTTGACACAAGGAATCCGGCATTGATGGGACATACAAAGTACAATGGTGAACATCGCATCAAAGACATTTGAACACACTTCATGCAATTTAATAACATATTACACTTTAAACTCCTTGATTAAATAAAAGCAAGACAATGAATATGCTCTAACTGATCTGGCTGTGTGGTTACACTAGTGAATAGGACACACTCATCAGCACAAATGCGACTTTGCACGGGTGATTTTGTTATCTTCAAATCATTGTTGAAGATTAACAACAAGGCCGGTCCCAGGACGGATCCTTGAGGTATGCCAGAGAATGCAGCAGGCTCAAGGAAAAACAGTTATCGATTGATAGAATTTTTAACATGTGATCTATGTATTAACACACCACCAATTAATTTACCTGATGGTCATGAAGATGGATGATCTGGTGAAGTAAAAGTAAAATAATCTCCCACGACAATTTCAAATTTGCCATGTAGAATGATTACAAATATATTATAATATATGGCTGCCCAAGTTTCTAATTTCGGTTGCTGTCTCGTTTACCCAAGTGCGACAGATATTTTGTTAAATATGTTAAGAATGCATCTAATGGCCTTTTTTAATACTTTTCATTTTGCTGAATCTATCTTCCGTGCGGAGATACCATATGACACCAGTGTGCTTCAGCATATGTATAATGAATGTCTCATATGCGTTTTTTGCATCAGAGTCTAAAATATTGATAGTTTGTTTAAGGAAAAAAAAATAACAAATATATCCTCTCGTTTACAACGTTGGCATTACGCTAATTAGCGATCTATTTTTTTTGTTAATGTTGAAGCATACTTACTTATAAAAATATAGTCTCAATATTTGCATTCCATATGTATCAAGTGACACAATACGAATACAAGTCTGTACAAACCACAGGAGGCTTATGCGGCAGGACCCGACAAGTCGAAACGGCGAAAGTATACACAGAATAAGGTCAACTCAAATAAGGTAAGAACTATGCAGAAGATAAATAAAAGCAAAACAACGAAGCGTTGCTACAAGCTTAAATTCGTCTGAATTTTTTAGTTTTTCTTTGTTGTGCTTTCAAAGAAGCGATCTGACAATTTATTGAAAATGGATGGGACATAATACGAGCGGCTCTTTTTGCATCAGTACTTCAGCTTGGGCGAGTTGCTGAATCAAGCCAACACTTCACAGCGCAACAACAAAAAAAAAAAAAGACACACCATAAAAATGCATACACACAAGGAAATAACTCTCACACAGCACTGACTGTCGATTCTGGGATATATATTAAACATAGTCTTCTTTATATTTTACTCTTACGCACGAAGAAGAAAAAAAATTAACCACGGAAGAACAGAGGAGAAATAAGAAAAATATAAAAGGAGACAAGAAAAAAAAAAGAAAAGGAAGACGGGGAAATAAAACATAAAATGAAGAAAAATGAAATGAAGGAGGAAGAGAGAAAGTCCGACTACAGTAAAAGTCACTAGGGAGGTCTTCCTAAATATTCTAACTTTTTTTTCGGGGGGGGGGGGTTACTAACACAAAATTCATCAAGCATGTCTATGCTAGCGGCTTCAATTATTTCTCTAGTCAGTTTGTTCTTGTTTCGTCCCAGTACCGTGCAATTTTTTGAAAGGGGGAGCATCCACAATCTCTGCAATGAATGCCCAGGTGACATGAGTTAGCATTAATGACGTTGTTGTTATGTTCTGAAAGTCCATCTTTAAGACAGCATCCCGTCTGCCCGACGTAACGCTTCCTACAGGTAAGAGGGAAGAAATAGATCAATCCCCCTGCAAAGAAGACGAACTTGGTCTTGTGCTTTTTGTTGCAGCACTCTGGTAGAACAGATTGCCCATTCAGCCACTTGCATAGGCTAGAAGGTTTTCGCGGAGCAGAGAAGACCACGTCAATGTTGGCTCTATTAGCTACGTTCTTAAGCTTGTGAGACAGGTGGTAAATATAAGGCACTATGACAGACCTCGTGGTGCATTCTCTTGTTCTTTGGTTAGTGGCTTCTGCTTGCTTTTTTTCGTTTTTCTTCACTGTTCTTCCTGGGTTATATTTTTGTCTTATTTTCTTCTTCTTGGTGCGTAAGAAAAAAAAAGATAATGAAGATGATGTTTAATATATCCCAGAGTTGACAGCCAGCGCTGCGTGAGAGTTATTTATTTGTGTGTATGTATTTTATTAGTGTGTTGTTTTTGTGCGCTGGTAATTTTTAGAATATTTTTCCACAGCGCGTGGTACAACGGGGGGTAAAAAAACGGGTTGTATGACGAAGACTCCTCCTGGGAAAAAAGGGCCGTGTAAAATCTTCAGTTCAAAAGGGACGCAGAACCACGCTTTCCAAAAACAAGAAATAGAAATTCGGCGTACGTAAAAGCTCGAACCCGATCACGCCAGTGAAGAAGTCAAAGTGATAGCCAACACGGAAAGTTAGCGGAAACTTTTCCCCGCTATAAATCTAGGGGAAAATTTCCCCCTCTAAATTTAGCGGGGAAACTTTTTCGCTAGATTTAGCAGGGAAAGTTTTCCGCTAAATTTAGAGGGGAAATTTTCCGCTAGATTTAGCGGGGAAAATTTTCCCCGCTAAATCTAGCGAAAAACTTTCCCCGCTAAATTTAGCGGAAAATTTTCTCCGCCCCCACTCCCTTCGAGGTCACGTGACCTCCAGGCCACGTGCCCCCGCCCTCCCCCCCCCAGATCACGTGACCCCCCCCCCGTGCCTTCCTCTCCTCCTCAAGAGCTGCGCTCTAATTCGGCGTTACAGGGAGTTGTAAACGGCTTTCACTTTTTAATACTATGAATATATTGATGCCAACACTCGATGACTACGATTTTGGACGCTCAACAAACTCTCTTTTTTACTTTTTGTAATGTATATGAGTGGGCATGGAAGATATTCAGCGATGAAGTGGGTCACGTTTTGCATCCTACCGCTCTTTAGTGAGCGGAAACCTTCCGAATGTTTTAGATCAAATTATGTCTCCCTTATAGAGCTTTTATGCCCTGGAGCTTGTATTGAGTCTTTTAGAGTTATGTTATTTTTGTTATATGGGTATGAAGAGAAGACCCCAGGCCCTATGAGCAAGCAAAAAGTAGATTAATTCCTTGAGCTGGAACAGACAATCGTGAAGCTCCAGAGTAGCCTTGCTCTACTTCAACGAGAGTAAAAGCTGTTAAGATAGAAAGTAAAATAAAAAATGAAAGACGTATTCAACACCCTGTAACACCGATTTAGAGCTCAGCTCTTGAGGAGGAGAAGGGATGGGTAGTGAGGGAGGGCATTCCCCACCTTCCTCCTCCTCACCTCCTCGTCCTCCCTGCTACTCCTCCCTGCTCTTCCTCCTCTTCCTCTCTTCCTCCTTCCTTCCTCCTCCTTCCCTCCTCCTCCTCCTCCCCTCATTCTTCAAGCTCCCCTCCTCTCCTCCTCCTCCCTCCTCCCTCCTCTCCTCCTCCTTATCCCTCCTCCCCTCTTCGCTTCTCCTCTTCCCCCTCCGTCTACCCCTTCTTCCTCCTCTCTCCTCCTCTGCCTCCTCCCCCTCCTCCTCATCTTAATCCTCGCCTCCCCTCCTCCTCTTCCTCCCACCTCCCCTCCCCCTGCTCCTCCTCCCGTCCTTCTCCCTCCTCCATCTCCCTGCGTGGTGCATTATAGGACATTTCCCATAACGCACCGCGCGGTTACGCCGACGGCGACGCCGACACCGCTCAAGCCGGAAACGGGCGCCTAAGAGCTGCGCTCAAAGTGTTTAAATATTCTACTCATATTACAAAGTACTTTTAAATATTAGTGGTTGTTTTGCCTATCAACAAACATTCCTGCACAAAAATAGATAGGATGCAGGAAGATCCACCGGTATTCGCAAGGAGGGGAAAGCATGTGGCGAAGGAAGGAAGGGGGGGGGAGAAAGTGGTTTGTAGAGTCCGAACACCCCAAACTTTTCGGGAGCTCCTCCTCTCTCCTCCTTCCCCCCTCCTCCTCTTCCCCCTCCCCCTCTTCCTGCTCCTTCCCCTCCCCTCCTCCCCTCCTCCGCGTCCTCCTCCCCATCCTCCTCCCCGCGCGGTGCATTTTGGGATATTTGGCATAATGCACCGAGCAGTTACGCCGACAGCGACGCCGACGCCGCTCAAGCCGGAAACTGGCGCCTAAGAGCTGCGTTCTAAAAAATCCGCTTCAGCGCTAGAATGCATTAGCTATCTCGCAAATGAACCTGACTTACTAAAGCAAAGGGATATCGGTAGCGTCGCTCGTACCGAACCGCAGCTTACTGCTGCTCTAAGCAAACTTTCACAGCATGTGTCACTTATACCCTGTTGCTTCTCCGGTCGCTTCTGCCAGTGTGATCCTCACCGTGCTCCTAGCCTCGCCGATATTCACTGCGCGCAATGTTCTAGCTGGATACGAGACGGTATAGATGGTGGCAGCCAGCTGGTGCGGGTA
This sequence comes from Ixodes ricinus, assembly GCA_037355805.1. Taxonomy (NCBI): domain Eukaryota; kingdom Metazoa; phylum Arthropoda; class Arachnida; order Ixodida; family Ixodidae; genus Ixodes; species Ixodes ricinus. The sequence goes on from JAZHYW010002779.1 coordinate 11,693, forward strand.
TAGCTGTGTTAGAGAGTCTATGTGTGTGGTGTCCTTTTTATGTGCCTCACTCTCAGGAAGTTAAATGGCGTTCTAGCTGGACCCGCCGCGGTACCCCGCCGCTTTTCACCGTCGGCCTAGCAGTGCTGTGCATTGGCAGTCTTCGTCACCTCTGACGGACACCCTGAAATTCAACTGGCAACACTTGGCAGTATCACCTGACGAAGTGGGTATGGTGGGACTACAACAGCCGCTGCACTAATCGGAGCTACTCGAGAACGGAACCGAAACTAGGATGCGTCACGTATACCCTGTTGCTTCACAGGACGGTGTTTTTCAACGTCTTATCCAGAAAACAACATTTGTGTCATGGGTATATCGTTTCCTCCCGACGTGTGCACGTTTTTTTTTATTTTTTTGTGACGTAACTTATATTATTGTGCTGCGAAAATGTCATGTATTGCAGATTTTGTAGCAATCTTGGTTCTACTCTCTGCGGATACAGAAACTAATCCCGGCCCGTATATCCTAGTTTCTGTAGACGCCTCCTGCATTCTCAGATTATTTCCTCGTTAAACAGCCTTTCTGCACGTCAAGCAGCAATGTTAAATCAGATAAAATCATTACAATAAAAACTAAAAGAAACTGACAAAGTCTTTCGGGGCTTAGTACGCAAATGAACGCTATTGACCAAGATATCTGTGCCATAAAATTGATGAAATATGAGGTCGCTTAATTTTCTACAATGAATGCAACAACCGGCCATTGCAGGTCTTGAACATGCAATGCAGATATGCGAAACATAGAAAACCGGTCTAGACGAAGCAACCTTCTGTTTTTCAACCTCCCTGACGTTCGCGGTGAAACATGCGCATAATCTGAAAATAGCCTGATTGTTTTTTTGCAACGAAATGCTTCGCGTCGTTATTTGCCCTCCTGCTATCGAGCGTGCTCACAGGTTTTGATCGTTTCGTAAAAACCGGGCGCTTCCAAGGCCCATTATTGTAAAATAAAGCTCTTACAGAAGAAAAAAGCTGATCCTTTTCCAGCCGTTTCAACTAACGCGAACGAGTTTTCGGTTATGTGATTTCCATTCAATCAATATTCATAACAAAAGAAAAAGAACACGTCACGTCTGCGAAATCTAAGGGAAAATATTTAAGCTTCGGCATGACAGGTTGATAATGAGGAAGCTAAAGTACATTTACGTTAAACAATCAAACTCGGTGAAGGCACTTCCTGCATACAAAATACCGCGGTCATGAACCGTATCCCCCCTCCCGCAAAAGCTGCTCTCGCCCCATCTACATTTTTTTCTTTGCTTACAACATAAGTGTTCATACACAGCAGAACGGCCTTTTTTTTGCAGTTCAGTTATGTTAAGCCAACATTATCATTTTAACAAAAACTTGGCTTACTGCTGATATCTCAAACTCGTAACTAACCATACTCCCATTATGTTTTATTTTTCGTAACAACAAAGCAGGCCAAAGGAGGCGAGGTGTTCTCGTAGAAGTCAAAAATACATACCGCATTGATTGTTCTGTCACTGTTTTAACCTTTTAAAGGCGCTTGGGTAATAATAAAATTTTTTACCATGTTTATTATTGTAGACGCGTGTTATAAGCCCCCACACCTTTTTGTATTTTGCACCGCTACTTCATGATTTTCCTAAGTCACATATTCTTTTATACCAAAGTAATTTGCGTGTTATTTCTGAAATTAAGTGGCCTATTTTGCATGATAAAATAAAATTTCTAGCGTGGCAGAACCTTCCCAACCAACATCGGGATTTCGTTGACGTTATATAGTCATTTTCACTTTCTCAAGCTGTTAACAAAACAGTTAGTGGTGCACTCATGCTTGACCTTTTTTTATTTCAAAATTCGATATAGTTGCATATGCTGTGTATATGAAACCATTAAGTAATTACATAGATACTAATGTTGAACTTCCAATTACATCACGTGAGAAACCCCTTCAGGCCAAAACATTTTTAGTTACTCTGGGACGAACCTTGACGCTATTAACAAACACAACTATTTTCAGCATTGATTTTCAAAGGATTTAGACACTTGGTATCTGAATGGAATTTAGGTTTTGTTTTAGTGTCGACTGCTTCAGTTGCGCGACAAATGTATTACAAAACGAACCATTAACACGTTGTTTTGGAACCCGTGGTTTGTAACACGTGTGACGGGGTTGCTCAATAAAAACAATATTTTTTTGCGCAGGAAAGGCGTCTCAGACTGCTGCTTTTTAGTTAAAACACAAAGAGCATTATCCAACTTCCAAATATAATATACGAATGCGAAAGATCAGTTTTGTAATTATGATATTTGTAATATACTGAAAACAAATCCCATCCCAAAAGTTTTGTTCCGGTATAAATCTATACCAGATAGAGAATTCGGTCAGCTTACGGACGCGTCTCAAAAAAGTTTACCAACACCCGAAATTTGTGAGCAGATTTTTACATTATTTAATGCAGCATTAACAGATGAATTATTTTCATTACACTTTCACTGCCCAGAATAATTCATTACCATCCAAATAGATGAGATTAATATAAGAAATGAAAGAATTTCAATCTTAATATTCAATTTAGCATCTAACTCGGCTCCCGGTCCTGAGCTTCTATCGGCAAAGTGGCTTATGATTACAATTGATGTATCTTGTGTGCTCATATCTAGCATATTTCAGAAATCTCCTGTCTCTTGTGTAGTTCCGGCTGCAGTGGTCGTTCCTACTTTAAAAACAAATGTGCAAATAAGACGTTCCACCAAATTCCAAGCCCATATCTTTAACCTTTGTTGCAAGTAAATTGAAGAAACATGTCGTTTATTCTAATGGTATTAATCATTTATGTGTAAACATCATACACTTTACCAACCAGCACGGTTCCGGCGGTCCTACGCATCCGAATCTCAACTTCTTTAATTCTTAACGGACATTCACTCTAACATAGATAAGAAAATATGAAACTCGTGCTATCTTCATTGCTTTTAAAAAAGCGTTAGATAAAGTCCCACATTGCCGTTTTGTTCAAAACTAAAAGCACTCCAAGTAGAAACGTCCGTTATAAACCGGATTGAAAATTTGCTTCCGAACCGAACACATAACCTTACTATAGACAACATTATTTCGTTACAGAATCTTCTTCAATCGGGAGTACCGCAGGAACCATGCTGGTTCCATTATTGTTTTTCTTTTACAAAAATGACGTGCCAGATCAATTGAACTCCACTCTTAGATTACACGCCGACGACTGCGTGGTTCATAGAAAAATATTGAGGGAAACCGACTGCAGCCTTTTGCAAAATGACTTATCACATATCCAAGCATGGTGTCGAGAATGCCAAATGGAGATCGATATTCACAGAAATCAATTTCATTGCTTCACTATAAATGTGTTTTACTCACATTGATTACTAACTTGCTACCATACTAATTGAAGCCGTAACATCCTACAAGTACCTTAAGCATCAACTTTAGCCGTAACTTGTCATGAGATCCTCATTCAAACTACATATCTGCGAAAGCAAAGAGAAGTTTGGGATTTTTAAAGCGGCATTTCCATAAGGCCACGCAAGAAACAAAACTCATTGTATAAAATTCTCTCATCCGTCCTCAAATCCAGTATGCATCAATTGTCTGGAACCCCACCAGTTGCATCTAGAAGAAAAACTGGAAGCTGTACAGAACCGGGATACATGTTTCATTCTCCACAATTATCAGCCTACAAGTGTTATTGCAGTGAAAGCTAAATTAAACCTCTTTTTTAAAAACGCGTATCTCGTCTTCCCACTTGCACAAAATGCATTATCATTTTTTTAATGATTAATACTGCCCACGGGCCACCCACAGCTCCCCCCGCACCAACCATCCAGTCGAAATGCCACTGACTGTACTTAGGACAACTATATTCAAATTTTCTCACTTACAATTGGCTATTACTAATTGGAACAACCCCCGGAAACTATTATGAGCATCTCAGAAACCAATAACTTCAGATCTGCCATTTCCTCTTTCGTCACCACCTAACGTCTCCTTTGCACCTGTACTTAAACTGATACAAACATCCCAGTATTTGTTTTTTTGCTTCTTGTGTTACATTATGTCTTTAAATTTGCCCCCCCTTTTAATGAAAAGCCCTTTGTGGGAATTTTAGGGTAAAATAAATAAAATGAAATTCAATTCAATTAAACACCATGATATAACTAACAAACCTTGTTAAATTCTATTTATTTAACTAACAGAAGTTGAATAATGTTAGTCAATATATACCAATATATTAATTAACTAAATATGTCAACTTTATACCAAAGTGGGCCGATGTGATTTCCTTGGTCGAAGCATGTAACGCAGATTGCTTCTTGTTCTTACCAAGACGTCTCTAAACCCTCATATATCTGACGTTGAACTTCCCCTCGCACCCAAACTATCGTGCATGTAGGCATGATAGATGTGCTAGGAGGGGGAAGGGGGAGGTATGCTCTTGGTTGTAAAAAATTAAATTCTTTCACGGGTTTTGACGCTCCTCACCGACTTCAAAATTTTCTTGTTTGTACTATCGCGGACAATATGAGCTGAAACAGCGCTCTGGCCGGCGCACGGTACTACCTGCGCCGCCTGTCGCATCGCTCCGCACACATTGTGCACCCTGAGTACGAGATAAATTCTCACTTGCGCTCGCTGCGCCACTGCGCTCTTGAGCGCAGTGGCGCAGCGAGCCCTGAGGCGAGAATTTATCTCGGCCTCAGGGTGCGCCGTGTTTAGGGAGCTATGCGACCGGCGGCGCAGGTAGTACCGTGCACAGGCCGGAGCGCTGTTTCAGCTCATATTGTCCGCGATAGTACCTTGCCATGACACCTCCAGTAATAGGAGTTGTGTGCAACGGGCCACCAAATAGCAACAACGAATTTATTACCAAGCTATAAGAGTGTCTATCTGAGATCACAAGCAAATACCCTAACGCATTTTCAATCTTTTTGATGATCTCAATTACCCGAACACTGAGTAGTCTACCCTCTCTTCTAGTTGCACATTTTTCGGAAACGTATAAACTTCCGTTCAGATTTCAAATTTTCAAATGTTATAGCTCTAATTGGTGCAGCAGTATACTGGACTTCTGTTTAAGCAAAGACCCCTCATTCTTCAGTAACATTGCCTACTCAACCGGCATTTGTGACCACCCTGTCATGAATTTAACTCTCTCTCTCGCGCTGCTCCTCGTAAATCACAATACTGCAAACTAATTCGCAATAACGAAAGAGTTGACTAGGCATCTAACAACTCGAACCTCTAAGATGTTATCAGATTTTGTCAGGTAATTTCACTTAAAGAACGATCCATGAGAACTGGACTATCTACAAAGATAAACCGATCTATTTAATCGAACGCTTGATTACATTGATTAGCATTACATCTTGTAACTGTAACCCTTTGTACAATAAATCAGTTCGTAGTCAATCCAAGAGAAAAAACTACGTATGCACGGGCAAAGGCTGTTCAAATTCCGGCTTCTTGGAACGCCAACACGAATGCGCAAGGGCTAAGGCATCTTCCATTAGTCATGCCCACTTTAAATTTTATGGTCACGTGCTTCCCAACATTCTGACAATCAAAACAAAAAGTTTTGGAATATAATCAATTCGGCACTATCACTTCCCTTGCGATTTGTATATGACGATGACCTTCCGCATTCAGATGAATACAGCTCTCTTGCTATTAACAATTATATCTACTTCATCCGTACTAACGAAATCTTCCTAGACATTCCCTATTTGTGGCAATCCTTTCACCACCTTATGGGTCCTACCTTAATTGACCGGTCTGGAGTTCTTAGGGCCATTCATGAACTAAAGATGCCCTTTAGCTCCGGAGGCGACCAAATAAACTCTAATGTATTAAAAACAACTTAACATATTTCTTCGACTTTTCTTTGTGACATATTCTCTCAGTCTCTTAAACTCTCTAAAGTTCAATCTGATTACAAAATTGCTAACGTCATACCCGTTTATAAAACAGGCGATGGTCAAAAAATCAGCAACTATGGTCCTATATCACTGCCCAGCATTTCATCTGAACTCATGAAACTTATTCTCTAGCAAAACACAATACATTTTATAGACTTTGATAACCTCCTTTGTAAGCATCAGTGCGGTTTTCGCTGGTCATAATCATGCGAAACTCAACTAACACCATTTCTAGCTGATGTCTACTCAAATGTTTATTCAAATTTTCAAATTGACGCCATCTTTATTGACTTTTTCAAAGCATTTCACAAGGTCCCTCACCATCGTTTTCCAATGAAACAAAACTTATATTAACATTCACCCCTTTGCAGTCAAATTGTTTGTGGAATTCCTCAATAATTGCACTCACACTCTTTTTAACAAAGTAACACCTACCGAACTTACGGTAACGTCTTGCGACCCTCAAACAACAGTTCATGTCCTCCTTACTTTTTTTATTCTGCATTATTGGTCTCCACCATGACATTTATTCTGCTGTACCTTCGCCCGCAGATAACTGTGTCATATGCAGACTGTTTTATTCACATCCCGATCAATTAATCTTGCAGAATTATCTCACGAATAATTTTTGGTGTCCAAAATGGCAAATGGCATTAAACTATATTAAATGTAAATATACTTCGTATTCCCGTAGTTTGGACGTTGTATCCTTATCTTACCGCATTTATAGCATTCAAATAACTACTTGCTCATCGTATAAATACCGAGGAATTCATTTGACATATGACCTATTATGGACCACTCATAAAACATGTGTCATTGCCGATGCTAACCGTACTATCGGATTTCTTCGCCGTAACCTCAGACAAGCTACATTCCTAGTAAAACAACTAGCCTATACTATCTCGGTCAGTACTAAAGTAAAATTCGCTTTTATATGGCCACCGCGGCAGGCATACCAAACTAGTAGCCTGAAATTCGTTTAAAGCAGAGCCCTCCGTTTTATTTCCTCTGACTCCTCCACATATGCTAGAATAACAGGATTTCACCAATATCAGACCTTGACACATTTTGTGACCGCCGGAGGATGTCTTGTCTCTCCCTCCTCTAACGAATATTTTATTGCAACAATCATCTCAGACAAAGTTTGTCATTGCCACTTCACTGTATATTTCCTCGTTTAAAGCATTCTTGTAAACTCCGTCCGATTTCAACTTCAACCATCATTCATGAAATGTCAACCTTAGATTCTGGCTTTGACGAGTGAAACGCACTACTGGAATTAATTGTTTTCATAACTGACACTAATACATTTGCTGCAGCCCTACCAGATTTGTTTCTAACATCAAAGTAGATTCCAGCGTGCTTTTGTTAGTAAATATTTATCTGTTTTTTTTTTAAGTGTTCGCTTCCTGGTATAATACCCCTGGGTCCTCAAGATAAAATAAATGATAATGATGACATATTGTTACCGCCGCACGTGTTTATTGAATTAAACAGTTTGCTGCTTCGATACAAAACGGACTAAATGATACATTATTTATTCCATGTTGTAACTCACCAGCAACTGCTTTTCAAAGATAACGTAAATTTTCTTTTTTTTATACTGAACACAGCCCCCTCCCTTACCAAAAAGGCGCTCAACGGGTGCGACTGAACGGCGGTGCAGTCTTCAGAACTAAACAAACTTTCTTTGAGAATTTTACCGACGTGCGGTCGTTTACCACTACTGCGTTGTGCATGTTAAAGACCCAAAGCTAGCGGTTGTACTGCACTGGCTAAATGGATCACCAACAGCTGAGCGACAAGTCGCCCATTGTGGCAGGTTAACTTCAGGCGGTATGAACATACACACAAACACACAAACCCTTCTAATGGTGGGAACGACGTTGAGGCTGGAAAGCGCTGTCGGGGTGCTGGCCTTCCATCGTTCCGTTTTTATGCTTAGCGGTAGTCTCCAGAAATTAAAGTCCAAACGCACCCTTAGGTGCTTGCGAATTTTGGAGAAAGAGGACCTCCCGGCTGCGTATACAGTTTTGGAGTGTTTGCAGCGAGAAGTAAACTTATCGACACTATATTGGACAAGGTGAAACTGCAGTTCATAACCGGTACTCAGTGACACCTTCCTTTAGCCACTCATTGCAGCCTCTCGTTTGAGCGATAACGATTAATTACAACCTAACCATTTTCCTTCTTCCTTGTGGCTCTCTTATTCGCCCTTCTCAACTGACAGGAGTGCGAGATACCGATGAACAGAAAGGTTTATTACAATAATATGGAGATATGGAAGGGAGCGGAAGGCTAAAACCCCTGAATAAAGTGAAAAATACCGTTATTCTCAAACAAGGTGTAATGTACCGGCCGGTGGCCAGGATATGGCGTGAGCGGACTTCCGCGCTTTCAAGAGCACGGCACTTGTGCACGGTTTTCTGGGCCACAAGACGAGCATTCCAGGCGCCATTAAAGTAACGTCCGGACGCTTGTTTACGCCGAGCTTGAGTCCTTGCCTGGGATACTTAACAATTGGCGACGAGGTAGGTCAACAGTCAAGAACTTCAGCGGGCAGGATGGCTTCTCAAGGCAAGTTGGAGGAATTCGACGGAACAGCTTGGACATCTTGGTCCGAGCGCCTAAGCTTTTACTGCGAGGCCAACGCAGTTGAAGAGCCGTCAAAGAAAAGAGCACTAATGTTTACACTTTGCGGACCCAATACGTATGAGGTTGTACGAGCACTTGTGGCACCCAGAACCCCTGCAAACGTCAGTTTTGACGAGCTAATGGCGCTACTTCAGAAACAGTTCGACTCGCGGCCGTCAGAGCTGTTCAGCCAAGCGAAGTTTCAAAGAAGAGACCAGCAGCCCGGGGAATCAATATCGAGCTACGCGGCGGCTTTGAAGAAGTAAACCGCAGACTGCAACTTCGGGATCTTTGTGACACCGGTGACTGCGACTACTTCCGGTACAGCAAACGTCGGTTTGGCTTCAACTGCTACCGGCGCCCCCGGCGAAGAAACACCTGCAATTTCGGGTACCATAGGACACACACCGTCTAATCCGACCATGCTACCCCTTGAGGTAATGCTCAAACATTGTTTCGTTTGTGGCATAACTGATGAGTATCTTCAGCAACGTTTGTTTGCGGAAACCAACCTAAATTTCCAAAAGGCTTATGACATGGACGTGCGGACAGAAAGTGCCGCACAACATCAATGAGATCTGAAAACACACAAGGAGGAGGTTCATGCAGTTAAGAAAAAACAGCTACCAGCTAAGCGGCTGGATACGAGTGGCAACAGACATAGGGATCTACAGACATGCTATCGATTCCAAGAACAACATCGGCTTACTCCTGCCAGTCCCGAAACGCACGGTGCAGCTTCTGCCACAACAAGGAACATATCGAAAAGGCCTGTTTCAAAAAGTCAAGAACGCAGCACCTATCGCGGACGACACACAGCCTCGATCGGCCAGGTGAGCTACCTGATTTTGACGATGATCACTTTGAATACTCCATGAAGCCTACACGAGCTAAATGGGGTTAGAGCATCGAGTACGCTGCCAAAGTTTATGGTGACGCTGATGATTGAAAATAAAGAGCTCGAATTCGAAGTCGACTCCGGAGCTGCTTGCTCAATCATCACCGAATCTACATATCACCATCTCTGGCCGAAGAATGCCGCTAAGCTAAAACCAGGAGGGCCTGACCCTCCATACATGGTCAAGAGAGGGTTTACAAGTGCTTGGGACGGCAAGTGTGCACGTCCGACAATAAATGGATGGATCACATCTTGCCTTTGGCCATGACACAAGGCTCAGGCTGCAGCCTTCTAGGACGGAACTGGTTTCGAGACCTAAAAATCCAGGTGAGTGGAATCCACCAGCTCGGCATCCATGGCAACGTCGCAGAAGTCTTGAAGACACATGAAGATGTTTTTGACGCCAAGATCTCGGGACATAAAGGGCCGCTAGTAAACCTGAAATTCAAAGAAGGCGCGACTCCCCACTTCCTCAAAACACGAACCGTGCCATTTGCAGTGCGCACCACGGTGGAGACCGAGCTGCGGAGTCGCGAAAATCAAGGAATAATTGAAGCGACGCAAAACTCCGAGTGAGCCACACCGGTGGTTGCAGTACGAAAGAAACATGGCACCATCCGGCTATGTGTAGATTACCGAAGCACGGTAAACAAGGAAGCAAAGCTAGCAGTGTATCCCATGCAAACGGTTCCAGAAATCCTGGCAAAGTTGCAAGGAGGTTTGGTATTTTCGACGCTAGACCTCGCTCAAGCGTATCAGCAGCTACAACTGACAACAAAGACGGCTGACGTGTTGACCATCAACACTATAAAAAGGCCTCTATCGAGTCAAGAGGATGCAATTTGGCATCGCAGCTGCTCCAGCAATTTTCCAGCGATTCATGGGAACTGTTCTAGCAGGAATCCTGGGTATCGGGATATACCTCGATGATGTGATTATCAGCGGGGCAAACAATACAAAGCACATGACTAGACTGGTCAAAGTATTGACGAGACTTGCTCAAGCTGGTCTACGACTAAAAAGATCTACGTGCCGCTTTGCAGTGGAGCAAGTGCAATACCTCGGACACGCCATCGATGCTGCCGGGATACACTCGACTGAGGAAAAACTCAAAGCTATCCACGCGATGCCGCAGCCGACCTGTCGAGCAACGCTACAGTCATTTCTCGGACTTCTAGCGTTTTACGACCGATTTTTGGCAAATCGGGCAACAATTGCAAAAGATCTCTACGCACTGCTAGAGAAAGACATACCTTAGGAATAGAAAGAAAATCATCAACGAGCCTTTCTGCAGCTGAAACAGGCCATCGCAAAACCTTCGGTCCTCGCGCACTACGATGAGAACAAAACCTTGATTGTGTCATGTGACGCGTCCCCCTACGGCGTCGGCGCAGTATTAGCACAGCTAGATGCAGATCGGAAACGAGGCTCCGATCGTGTTCGCATCAAGGACGCTCGGCAAGGCTGAAAAGAACTTCCCGCAATTGGACCGTGAAGGGCTGGCTATCATTTTCGCCATGGACCGTTTTCATCGCTATGTCGCGGGACGTCACGTGAAAATAACGACGGACCATCAACCATTGTTGGGCATCATGGCCCGAAATCCCCAGTACCGAATGTGATTTCGCCACGCATGACACGCTGGTGTATCAAGCTCGCGTGCCTATAACTATGACCTAATCTACAGAGCGGGAAAACGCAATCAAAACGCTGACGCTCTGAGCCGACTACCATTGCCAGAAACGCAGGACGAAGAGGATCCGCCCGGCGATGTCCTGATGGTTGTAGGCACTGATGAAGCCTCCCATGACTGCAAAAGAACTGGAAGACGAGACAGCAATTGATTCCACTCTGGCTGAGGTCTTTAGAGCAGTCAAGAATGGCAAGGTAAAGAGACTGGTGGGTGACCGGTTCAACACGTACAAGCTCAAGGCAACTGAATTATCTATCGATCGTGGTTGTCTCACCAGGGGGCGCGCGTGGCAATCCCAGCGTCAATGAGACCCGAGGCTATGAGACTTCTACATGCAGGACACCGAGGCATCGTAGCCATGAAGTCCTACGTCCGAAGCTACGTGCGGTGGCCCGGCATAGACAAGGAGATCGATTTATGTGTAGCTCAATGTGAGAAGTGCCAACCACACCAGAAAGCACCACCAAAAGCCACCAGTCCCACCTGGGACAGACCTACAGCACCCAGGAATACCATCCATTTGGATTTTGCAGGGCCTGTAGATGGACGAGTCTATCTTGTCGTGGTAGATGCATACCCTAAATGGTTAGAGGTTTGTGCAGTGCAAAACATGGCGTCATCCACTGTTATTTGTGAATTACGGAGCATTTTTGCGACATTTGGCATATCACGTAAAGTAATGTCGGATAACGGAACCGCTTTTATATCACAAGAGATAAAAAAACTTTTATCACACCTACGGCATCACAGCGATAACAAGGGCCCCTTATCACCCTGCAACGAACTGCTAAGCCGAAAGAATGGTACAGCAATTAAAGAAGGCTCTGGTGAAGGGAGAAAAAGACGGGATGAAGTGTACGCTGGCACGGTTTTTATACAAGCAGCACACCACAATACACACTGCAACGGGCAAGACGCCAGCGTGGATGCTACTTGGTCGAGAGTTGCCATCACCGCTACAGAGACTTCTTCAGGGGCCTAGTTATGATCCTTCAACCAGGTTGACAACCTTGGTTTTGATACACACGTATGACTTTTCGGTTGGTCAGGCCGTGTGGATCACGGAAGTTCCCAAGCGGAAGGACTTGGACAGCTGGCGTCATTACACGCCGTCTAGGTGCCCGGCCGTGGATGATCGACACCGAGGAGGGGCAGGAAAGACGGCACATGGATCATATTCATCCAAGGAATTGAACCTCTTAGTACAGAAAGAGCAGTACACCCGCTTTAGTGTGGGACTTGATCCTGGAGCCCGGCGAGCCGTCATCCGCACCTCCGAAGCCAGAGATCGCATGTACACCTCCGAAGCCGGAGACATCACGTACGTTTCCGAGGCCGGAGCCCGCGCGTAGTGAAACACACCAACGCACCAGCAGCCGTTGGCGAAGACCACCGGAAATATTAGGAGTCGCAACTAAGTGTGTGTGGGGGGGGGGGGGGGGTGCAATATACCGGCTGGTGGCCAGGATATGGCGTGAGCAAACTTTCGCGCTTTCAAGAGCACGGGAGTGGTGCACGGTTGGCTGAACCACGAGACGGTGATTCCAGGCGCTATTAAAGTAACGTCCGGACGCTTGTCTGCGCCGAGCTTGAGTCCTTGCCTGGGATACTTAGCACAAGGTAAGGAAAGGAGCGAGCAGAAAACAACATATAGTCATAACGCATGCCGTGCGCTTGATTAATTTAAACGGTAACAACATACGCACAAAAGGAACGACGAACATAGTAATGCTGTATTTTGATGTTGCTTAATGTACCTCACCTGCTTGTAATGCCGGATGGGATCTAACATACAGATAAACAAAGCATGAAGGTTTATGCCTTTCCACACTATTTTTAATTCGTTAAATAGTGACAAGGAATGTCCCAGTGACTTTTATCGTTCGATAATGTTTTCCGGAAAAGCGCGTGGCCGGCACTGCAACGCAGATCAAAAATCCACATTAAAGAACCAAAGCTACCCAAGCTAGTCATCCTCGCTCGGACAATACTGCGAATTCGTGTGATCAGTCGCCGGCGAGCCCTTGCCAGCAACACGGGCAACGTTTTGAGCCGTATTTGATCCTGCAAGGCACAACTTCCCTGCAGAGCAGTATACTCGCCCTTTCTCGCGCGAGTAGAAACGTGGTGGCGCCAGTGTTCAAAATAGCCCCCAAGCCCTCCCGGAAGCAAATATAGACGCTATCTTTTGGAAACGGCCACTTGCAGCACTGCCAGACCTATTTCACTCTTATGATAAAAGATTGAGTAAAAATGGGGAGATACACGTGAACCGGAAAAGTGAGGGTGCTACCCAATAGGTGACGCCACTGAGTTTGTTGCGAAATTTAAAAAAGGCGAAATTAAAGAGTTTGGTCAATGGGAGGAGCGGGCAGAACCAGCGCGCGCTCCAGATGCTCATGGAGGGCTTGACATGATCTCATAGGGAACAGTAGCCGAGAGAACCAAGATGCTTTAAAATAATGAACCACGTGATGTTTCGATTATGATCGTACAAGAAGATGTAAGAAAGGAATGCGCCGCTCGAACTCTGCAGAGAGGTGGAAGCAAGTAAGCAGACTTCGGGATGCCTTGTGGTTGCTCTGCCACGGGTCCACGTCCACCGAAAGAGAGGCCTGCAGAAAGTATGGTGAGCACCTGCGACTTGCTTCCAAGGTCACGGAATTCCTTTGGGATAGGCTCCGAGCGTCGCTGCCGAAAAAGAAGAGAAGATTTGATTCGCCGGACTGTGTCACCTTTTTGGGAGATGCTTCTGCACCGCCGGATGTCACCCGTGTCTTGGAAAAAGGCCCCAAGTACAGCCTGGCGCCTAGGATGAAGCCCGTGGACAAGCTTGGATTGGTGCGAACTTTGGCGGATAAGGCGGCACAGCAGGACAGGGACAGGTGCATATCTGAAGGTGTAGATGTTATTGTGCGCACGTCAGGATATGGTCAAGCAGGCTTCAATTTGAGGCATGTTGTTTCACACTTCAAGAAAAACAACCTCCGTCTATTAGTAGCTGACAAGGAGGGCGGCTTTGTGGTAGCAGAAGAAAAGCTGTTTAAAGACAAGTCACGTGAGGCCATAGAAAAACACTTCAAACCTGTTAGGGATGTTTCACTGAACAGGGTAAAATCAGAAACCAGAGCCTTATGCCAGAAGTTGGATCTATCCAGCTTAGGAAAGAAAGTGCTATCGTCAAAGAATGTCAACCTGGATGTTTTTTTCACAGCTAAAACTCACAAGAGTGGGTGCCCGTTCAGGGCGATAGTCACGGAGAGGGATTCGTGGCAGGTGGAAGTGGGGTGTTTTCTACGCAAACACTTGTCTGCGTTGGAGCTGGGGGATCCTTTTCTGGTCCGGAATTCTGAAGAAATTTTAGAGTTTCTACAGGGAGGAATCTTTAAGGGGACAACAGGTTTCTCAATAGACGTGGAGGACCTTTTTTATTCGGTCCCTCATGAACATCTTTTTGAGACGGTCAGACTTTGTATTGAGGAAAATGGAGAGGTCCCATTTCGCAATGCGTGCGGTCTATCAGTCGATAGTTTTTTGGAGCTGCTGAGGCACTACCTTAACTCCACTGTCGTTTCCTTCGAGGGAGAGCTGTTTGTGCAGAAACGTGGTATCTGTATCGGTTCCGTTGTGGCACCGGTACTGTGTGACATTTTTCTTGCAAATTGCGACAAGCGTATATCTGAAAAAATTCAACAGAAGGAACATGTTAAAGTTTTTCGTTACGTAGACGATTTTTTGGTGTGTGTTTCCCGCCCTGTAATTGCGGATGATCAAGCGATCGCGGGTTTTTTAGAACTGTTCGCAAGCTGTGCTTTCGGCTTAAAATTCACCCACGAGACATCGGTCTGTGGTCGGCTGCAGTTTTTGGATCTTGGGTTATATTTCGGTGCGGAGCATGCCTGCTGGGCGTATGAGCCCCGTTCCAAGAAAGGAATGTTGCCGTTCAGCTCGGCGCACTCCAAGCTGGTGAAGAGGGGCATTGCTTCATCTTGCCTAAGGGCAGCGCTAAAGAAATCTTGCCCTCACAGGATGAAAAGCAGTTTTAATTCTCAGCTCAGCAGACTTGAAGAGGCAGGGTACCCCCGTCATGTCCTTCGAGATGTTTCAGAGACCTTAGCAAAAAAGATAAAAAAGACAACAGCGCAGAGTGCGAAAGGGCTCCCAGGAGGGTAGTTAGGCCTGTTGTCTTGCCCTACATTCACAAGATGTCCCACAATCTGAAGAAGGTGGCCCATCGCTTTGACATACCAGTCGTTTTTTCTGCACCGAATAAACTATCTTCGCTCTGTAAAAGGATAAGCAGATTAGGAGAGGAATCGGATGTGCCGCAAGAGTCGTGCAAAAAACGACATGTCACTAAGTTCCGCGAGTGCGCCACTAGTGTCACGTACAAAATCCCCCTGTCATGCGGTAAGGTGTACGTCGGCCAGACGGGGAGGTGCATTAATGATAGGGTCAGAGAGCATGCGTTGGCGATCAGGCAGTCCCCGTCTGGCCACTTAGCGGTCCACTGTGACCGTTGCGAATGCGGGCCCAACTCTGAAAAGTGCAGCCCCATTTTTGGTGACACCTGTGTCATGGGGCATTACAAAACAAAAACGGCAAGAGAAATCCACGAAGCCTTCCTGATTAGGTCCCACCACGACAATTCTTGTGTGAGCGCTCCTCTTTGTTCCTGACTGATAAAGAATTCTACTATTTGAACAACCAATGACACTAGCAATTGAGAGGGGGGGGGTTTTTAGACCATATCTTTGGTGCTCTGCCAAGTGTGCCTGCTTTTATATTTTTACAATCCTGTCATCGAAATAAACAATTCAGTTGAAAGTTACGCCGCGTCCTGTCTAGTTCTTCCCTCGTTTTCGTCCTCGTTGTTTTGGCGTATTCCACCATGATGCAAAACCAACTAGCCCAACTAGCCATCCTTATCCAGTCAATCTCACTCGTTCCCCATATATACACTGTGCAGCCTGTCCCTATGGGGAGGAGTGGTTCCCTAGATATCTTGGGCGAGGGGCCCTTTCCGACATTTGCAAAGCTGAGATGACGTGCCACGTCACTGCCGCAATTCGGAACTAGCGCGGGCCTTAAATCAACAACGGTTGTCGTCTACCCAGTTAAATGAATTTGAAACTAATAGTACACAGAGAGCTGGCCAGAAATTGAGTCCGCCGAAACCAGTGGCCGGAATGGTCTAATCGGTTAAGGCGCAGCCCCGGACAGGCGAAGGTTGCGGGTTCAATCCCCGCTCCTGGCCCAATTTTTCGCCAGCTCTCCTTCCCTTTCCCTTTCCCTAACTTAAATTCAATAATCACCTTCGCCCCTCTTCGTTCACAATATTACTACGACTGCACTTGTCAATCTTCACTCATTCCACCATATATATATATATTTTAAAGACAGGTGTTGGCAGGTGCATCAGTAAATGTCGTAGTCTCCCGAAGGCAGCTCGTACTAGACGGCACGGGAGTTTGACCCGCCACACGCACGCCAGTTTTGTTACTTTTTTCTTGAGTGTGGGGACGCATGAGTCACTCTCCTTAGAGAGAGCTTTACAAGAATGGGACTGCCGCGGGGTCTCTTTTGCTCTAAAGACTGAAGGAAGCTCACGGCTGAAAGAAACCCAGAGAAAGTAAAGAAAAGCAAATTTCCCAGTGACACACAATGAAAACAACATGAAGTACGTGATGTACCTTTTTGACGACACTGATTGCCTTCGTTTGGCGTTCATTGAAGGGGCGAGCCTGTCATAAACGTAGCTTCAGGAAGAGAAAGTAAAATATAATTAAAATAAAAAAAAATAAAAAACGAAAAGGAAAATCTTGAAAATGTTGTAGCGTTGCATCCTCAAGAGCGTCCTGTAGACTAGCTGATTGAAGAGAGAAATCTGCCAACCTATTTCTGTAGGCCTAAAGTTCGAGTAACGAGGCTATTCGACGCACATAATTCATTCGAGCTCTTGGAGATGGGAAGAAAGGTGGTCAAGGAATGTCTTTCGGCTGGTCTCCCGCTTTTCTGGAGGAGTGAACACATTTTTGAGCAGACTAGATGACCCACGCCAGAATCTATTTATGAGGGTAGTATGAACGGACGGCTTTTCCTTCCTGTCGTATCTCTTTCGTCTTTTGAGGTTAATTTAATTTCAATAACTTCTCCTGACGCGGCGAATAACGCATCAGCGCCGCTCGGTCAAAAGCAAGTTATCACCTGCCACTTCACGCCACCATACATAGGCGAAGGCGAGATTGATCCGTTTTCTCTACTGGTAGCGTTGGCGGTAGTAGTCGTGTACTCTCAGGGCGATTCCGGGGACGCACGCTGCTGAGGAGCAACAGAAAGATGCCACAGAAAAAACTAACCAGCGCCGAGGATACGGAACCAACCAACCAGTTCCGGTGATAGACTGGTAGTACCACGAAGCACGCCTACACCCACGATTGCCTATATTTTATTTTCCCAACTACATCGCTAACAACAACAACCGGCAGCTGACAATAATTAGTTGCCATCATGGAGGTAGAAAGCTTCTGGAGGCGGAAGCTTCTGGAACAGTAGGTCTCCCCTGTCTTCCCCGGAGGTGAAGCCGGGGGAGACTTCCGGTTTGGAGGGACACGCGCCCAACGCTGACCGAAATTACAATACGCTATTGGAGCGAAAGGACA
Organism: Ixodes ricinus; assembly: GCA_037355805.1. Lineage (NCBI taxonomy): Eukaryota > Metazoa > Arthropoda > Arachnida > Ixodida > Ixodidae > Ixodes > Ixodes ricinus. The sequence continues at coordinate 29,540 of JAZHYW010002779.1, forward strand.
GCTGATTTGGAGCCAACAGCGGATTTGGATAGATTTTGGTCCACCTTGGGGTGTTCCACCAACCGTGTCCTCTTCTTCCGTTTTTGCTTGGGATTTTCTCGTGGGGCTGCAAGCCCGTATGTCACCTCCTCTTCTTCCTATCCCCATGACTGTCATCGTCTAGTAGTGCCGCGGTGGTCCTGCGGGGTCGCGTCTCGCCGTTTGCGTCGCGTCTGGCAGGCCGCACCTCTGCCTTTCAAATCGAGCGTCCGAGCACGTATGATAAACGTGATTAAGCATTCGGAAATTTAGCGCAGAGCATGAAACCACGACTAAGGCCAACGTGTGCTTGCATAGAAAGATTAAATACTAAAGGTATATATTTATTTTTTACATATATTATCTTAAATGTATCGTTATACCTTGAGTGTCCACATCTTAGGTGGCGGATTCAGTCGACGGAAGCAGCGTGCTGCTAATGCATATAGCATGCTGAAAGAACGCTTAATATATTATTCACATTCTCATTGTAGTATAGTGAAGCATCTAAAAAGCGTTTCACTCGGTGTCATATCGTGTGGTCAACGAATCACGTTTAAGAAATCCCGCTAACTTGGAGCAAGTGCCCATTGTACAAACTGAACGACGTTTTAGCCCTTTAAACAGCCAATTAATATAATTGTAGGCTGTACTGTTAAGGCGCAGGTATATGTACCGTTAAGGGGAAGATCAAAGAAACTGTTTCCGCTTTGCATGTATTTTAGTTTTTTATGAAACATTTCTGCATTTGTTTTAGTTCGGTAGTCTTCACTCGTGCGGAGAACGGCATCGACGGCAGCAGCTGTAGAAGTGCAATTAAATCTGGTTATGCCATGACAGAAGCCAGACGAAGAAAGGCGGCGTTGCCTGAGAACGCTTACTTGCAGTCTCTTATCATGCGTGGGAGAGGGCACGGATGGAACCGGGAGCTAGAAAGAAGGGGGACAGAGGACGCGTCACACGGGCTTCGCGCGCACGAAATAAAACAAATGCATATTTGTGCGTAAAAAAAATTAATTTGTTGTGCTCACTTGAAGTGTTAATCATAGCGCGTGGGGGCATAGGCCAGCTGTTAATAACAACTGGGGGTTTGCCGTCATGTGGAAGCAAACCGCAGGTAGACATAAAAGCGATTAAATAATAAAAATAATCCCTGGAGAAGGGGAGCAAGAGGGACAAAGGACAAACATAAATCTCCAAACACAGCTAGGTGACTGGTGCGCTTTTGTGTTTGTCCTTTGTCCCTCTTGTTCCCCTTCTCCAGGGATTATTTTCATCATTCTTGTCCAGCTCGCTTGCATCTTTGCATTTTAATTTCATTATAATCATAAACTTATATTGCAAGCTTCACCCGTGTTAGTGTTAGACTGGTGGCAGCTGATAAACCCGTTTGCTCTACCGACGTCTAACTCTGGTTAGCTCAGTTGGTAGGGCGCTCCACCTGTAATGGAGAGGTCCCGGGTTCGATACCCGGACCAGGCAGATTTTTTCGGTCGGGCACCAGTCACCTAGCTGTGTTTGGAGATTTGTGTTTGTCCTTTGTCCCTCTTGTTCCCCTTCTCCAGGGATTATTTTCATCATTCTTGTCCAGCTCGCTTGCACCGTTGCATTTAATTGCATTATAAACGATTAAATAAATTTAGAATATTATTTTTATCAAGCATTTATGGTTACAATTGTGTTGGCGACTTTGTTGCGCTTATTGAGAAGGATATATAATTTATTGTTTGTGTTTGCGTAAGAATGTTGTTTTTGTAGGGATCCCTGAAACGGCGCACACTCTTTAGTTTTTCTTAATTATTGTATGGCGGTGATGGCAGAAGTGGTGGGTTCATTACTTTATTGAAAGTTTTGATTATATTTACTGGAAATTAGCGCCCATTGGTTTTTTGTATTTTATTTGCTTTATCTGTGTTGTTCTTTTAGTGCATTTCATTTATACGAAATTTCGCCGAACGCACATCTATCCGATATCAAACGGTATTGAATTTTATATATTAATACAAATCAAAAATCAATACATATCGCCAATAACATAGATTGCCAAGCTTCATAATATACTGACCGAGATAAAATGAATGAGTCGTCTGTTGTTTAGTCGGGAAGAAGTTGGTCTGACAGAGCATGGTGATATCGCTACCCACTGTTGACGAGAACTTTAGCCAGTGCAGTACGACTGCTAGCCTGGCGTGTTTAACGGGCATCGCGCAGTAATTATATATGACCGTACGTTGTTATGATACTCATCAAAGTTGATAACAGGCCGGAGTGGAGCATTAAACTGCTGACAGGGTCGGTTCCGCGGCAAGGAGTTTGGTACGATTTCGCATCCGCCCTTCCGTAGGAGTGTGTACCTTTCGATTTCTGCTGACGGCGACGCTCCCGTGCCTCTTGGATTACAAAGGAGCACATTCGTACTGCTCGTCAGCAGAGGGCGCTTTACAAGCGTGCCGCCCGAATGTAGTGTGCGGACTCACTCTCGCGTGTCAAGGCACTGCAGAGTTTCCTGAAGGCTGACCTGCACACGGCCGACAACATTTTCCTGGACCATCGCCCCACGGGTGCTCAAAAAGCCCAAAATATTTTGGGTCGTATGTCAGTCAGCTTCAAGCTTTCGATAGGAGTCGTATGTTGTGTCCGACGGCTAGCACGTCACCTCACCCGTAAAGATTGCCGTCATGTTGTGCCACCATTTCGCATTGGTATTTTCATCTGCTCCCAACTCCCAGTATGTATGGGCCTCAATACGAAGCCATCTGAACCAACAAATCTCGACATACTATCGTCTTTCTCTACCAGTTCTGCAGACCTAGAGGACGCCCTACACCGCATTAGATCATTCGTGGCAGGTGGCCGAGAAGAGATTTCTCCAATCCTGTTTAAAATTATTTAGCCCTGTGTTCTACCCTTCCTTCTTGCTAACTACCAATCTCTTGTGAAGAACTTGGCACTCCTGGAACGCTGACGGCGGGCCTCGCTCACTCCGGTTTCCAAGGGTAAAAGCAAGTCCTCAAGCGGCATATGTAAATATGGCCCATTGTCCTTTACTCCCTCCCTTTGTCGGATCTCTGAGCGGACTATCAACACGCACCTACTCCACCACCTTGATTGCCTCCAGCTGCTTCCGACTTAACAGCATGGGTTCCGGCGCCCCGCTTTTGCGAGAGTGCCTTGCCTTCCATCTGACTTTACGTTAGCGACAACATTATCAGTAATTATCCCACATATTGTGATATTCTGATATATAGGAATGCTTTTAACACAACCATTCGCGTATCTTCGGGGTGTATCTTTGGGAAGCTCGGTGACCATGGGGTAGGCGGTGATCTTCTGCAGTGAATCACTTCGTTTCTTATAAGTCGCAGTAATCAATTCACCTACAAGAATTCCATGTAAAGTACCTTCCCCTCTTATCGGACATGCCACAAAGTTCGGTTCTCGGACCCACTTCATTCATTCGTATGTCCGCGACATTCGCCATACGTGTGAGGTCTTCACCATGCAATACGCAGATGACGCTACCCTATCCATCCGCATCCGCTTATCCACCGACCATGCAACCCTGGAGGCTTATCTAGGCAGTGTAGTACGGTGGTCCTCCATAATTTCTAAGTATCATTACAACAAGTGCGCTGCAATGCGTTTTAGTTCAGTCAAGCAAATCATGCCCCCGGAATACACACTTCGTCAATTTCTTCTGCCTCTTGTACGTATACTTAATATACTGGGCCTATCTCTAACATGAAATCTCGACTTCGGTCGTCATGTGCCGAGAATCCTATATAAGGCTCGCCGCATCCAAGGCTATGTGTTTCGGTTTTCGCAGCACTTTGGAAGAGATATTTTGAAAACAGGACGCTCGAATACTCCTTCTCCATCTAGTGTTCTACTCAGCCAAACCAGATTGAGACCCTGCAGGGTGTTCAGTGCCGTGCAACGCTAATGCTTGCACGCCGAAGCCCACCCTAATACTAGGATGCGCGGCTGCTGTCTCTCTTGTCTCATCGGGTCAGTCGTCGTCCCGTGTGGCAAGAATCCGCCTCCTAACCGTTGCCACGCGGCCCTTATGGCTGTATCTTGCCAAGCCTTGGTTACATGGATCTGGAATCGCACAGGTTCCTTCACGCGGTGACTCGGCGACATGAGGCCTCCAATCTACCATCAAAGGAGTGCACTTACCTCTTTCTTTCTGTACGTACGCGCCCTCCTTTTCCTACAACCACTGACGACCGTATCGGTTCCACCAGAAGTCTTTCGCATGCTTTTCTTCATCCACAGTCACATGGTTGCTTCCACTTGTACATTTATTCCATTTCATTTATAATCTAATCTTCGTCCTTCTTATTTCTTCATTTACTTGTATGTGCTTCCTTGTTTATTCAGTAGGTTATATAGTAAACGCTCCTGCGTACAGGCAATTTATTAATCTGCTTGCCGCGCACACCAACTGCGTTCCCTAATGTTTCTGCAATTAAAAGTTTTATTGATGGACTAGGAGCAGTATTAGGAATTTAAATAGGTAACTGAAGCGTGGAAAGTGGGGCGATGGCCTACTTTTTTGCGTTATTTTTTTGGGGGTTTGCCGCATAGCGGGCAGAAATAAAGGCTTGGTGCCTCTATATATATATGAACGGTTCGGGGGTGAACAAGAAATCAGGCACGCTCTGCACTTTTTTTTTGCCACGATAACTTTTTGAACATACACCCACGACTTAGACAATGGTTTCGAATAAGCAAGGCGAAAAGAGGGTTAGGTGCGAATCGTGCACCTTGAACATCAAGAGAAAAGGAAAAGGTATGGTAAAGAAAGGGAGAGCGAGAGAGGAGTTGAACGATGGTGTCTGAACGGCGATTACGACTCCTTAGAGATCGAAACACAGACGTCGTTCTCCAGGAATCCTGGAGTGCCGAGCGAGGCAATGAAGCGACGACATCCCTTTTGATGGTGCGGTCGGGTCGCTGTCGCTCCCCGGGGCGCCGTATGTCTCGCTTTGGCCCTCCGGAACCTGGGACGCGACGAGCGCGGGGTTGGACCCAGGGAGTTTGTGTGGACGGCTGCTCTCTCCCTCGTTTCCTTGGCCGACTTTAGTTGCGCCTGTTTACGAGCTTCCGGGGAAATGGGCTGCTGGTCTCCGCCGACGCTGGCGCGGCCAATGTTCGGGCGCGGAGAGATCTAGGAGAAAATGAGTATGCTTTGTCTTTCTCTCCGGTCGGGGACCACTGCTTTCTGGGGTTGGGATGTTTGTGGATAGAGAGGAGCTGCAACCAATAGCTCGTGCAAGGGTCCCATATGTGCTTCCTCGGTGATATCAACGTATTGGATCCAGTGCGGACCGGTAATAACTGCTGCAGAGACTGAGAGGGACGTCGCTCTATTAAAAAATCTCAGTTGTATGAGAAATTGCTGTGTCCAATACACACATGAATCATACAAGATAAATAAGAACACATGAGAACAATTTAGGAACTATATAAGAGTTTAGAAGATACATAAACACATGTAAGAACCATATGAAAAAAACCTTGTGAGAAGCTTCTTATGAGTTTCTTGCATAGTTCTTAAAGGTTATTATATATTTTCTTTAATTTATATGTGTTTATTGGACTAACATTTTTTTTATACACATTGCTTTTCCACTAGGGGATCGCGGTTAGTTCTTTTACAGCGAACCTGTTTATAGCTGGGGTTCCGTGGATTTTTCTTGTGCAGTGACTAAAATCTCTATGCTCGCACCGCTCCACGTGCCGCACGCGCACAGGTCTTTCCCGTATAAAAGATTCGAAGTAAGTAACCAAAATAAAGCGTTAATGAACGCGCGTGCAGGATGCCATATTTTCGGGCTTTTCCTTTAGAACATTTACTGCTGCGGTCGCCGGCACTGCGTACCCCCACCTTGCCCGTATAATGGATTCGAAGTAAATAACAAAATAAAGCATTGGAGAACGCGCGTGAGAGATGCAATTTGCTTTAGCCTGCTTTAGAACAGTTACTGCTGCAGGCACCGGCACGTGCGGCGCGTGGTACACAATTCCATACATTCTCCTTGATGTTCGGGTAATTTAGCAATAGGTGTATTCAATAGATAAGTTATCAAAAGCCACTATTTTTAAGATCAGTAGACTTTCAGGTAGAAAATGAAGGTTTCTCAAAGATTTGTTGCTGTGCGATTCGCGTCGGCCATGTCTTCGCTCGCACCGCCGTCTCTTTGTCTTCGTTCCAAGCGCGTTGCGCTCCTAGTTTGTTTTCGTTCGGCCCTTCCGGGGTGGCGGTCCCGTCGCGCGTGTCTAGTTTCCTCCGGCTGCTCAGGACAGGTGTGTCTTGTGCTAAACAGCTTCTCTGGTCAGCCCCTTCAGAAGAGGAATGGCTCCTATTTTTTTTACATTTGTTTACTTCAAATCCGCCTGAAACACTCTGACCATTGCATAAAAATACACATGCATGCTCGGAAAAATAAGCTGCACGTACCACCCTTTTCTTTTCATTACGCTCATTCGCGGGATGTGGGATCTTCTAGTCCTCATATGAACCTGACTTTTCCTCTTCTTGTAGTGGGAAATCGGTTACTGTGCGTGTTAGCTCACCACAGCTCGTAGCACGTTAAGCAAAATCTAGCGCTGTACGATCAAGTGTCCTGGGTTCAATTCCCACCCCGTACCGTTTCGATTTCGATGAGCCTCGTGCAAGCGTGTGGTCATGCGTCACTGATTTGTCACGCACGTTAAAGACCGTAACTTAGCGGTGGTACTATACTGGCTAAATATGTCATCCGCAGCGTAAACCCGTGTCGTCAAACCTCAAAACCAGACCGACCTTACGCTGTATGAGGCCCAAGGTCTAATTTGTTCGTTTTCCTTCTGCTTATAGTGCGCATTTGTGGTTCGCAGGATGAGGTGCTCACCGAATCTACCGCAGTTTTCGCAATGCCTTGAACGAGGAACGGGCGGTATAAAGAGAATATAGCTGAACAGAAGCACCAAAGTGCTGCGTTTGGCCGTGCAGGACATGTCAAAGAGACGCTCGAAGAGAGCTAGGGACGTTTAACTAATTATTGAAAAGCAAGTAGGGTTTGTTCTGGTATGACGCGAGGTAGTGTGAAAAATCGAGAAGCAAGAATAAACGTGAAGCACAGCACCAATTTGCAGGGGTCAGCATTCGACAGCGTTTTTATTGGGAAGCATTCTTATTTCATGAAAATTCGAGAAAAGTTGACACCTAGTTTTGTTTGTCGCAATTCAATCAGCGGAATATAGCCCTCATAGTAATACGGGCACCGCTATTGCAATATGGCATCGTGTGCCTCAAAGCACCGCAGATACACAACCCAGTTTCTTTTTCTAAGATTTTCGACAGTTTTTTAGATAATAATACGAATTCCATAATTAAATACACCGATTTTGTTCTTAATAATATTCTCCACGTGGTTATACGCACTCTAAAAAATAGGTATCACCTTAACCCTTTTTCTCCATATAATGCATCCCGAAATTTTAGTTCGACGTAAGCGCACTACAGTCGAACAGACGGCCCCAAATTTTACGAAGGGCTTGATAACGGTGGGATGTAACGTTTTAAATAGCTAAAGTACGATCGAAGACCATAGAATGAAAACACCGAGGTTTTTCTGTAGGGCCAAGAAAACGCTGATTATCATTTTTTTTCAGTCAGTAACACGCACATTAGCTATTTTAATAGGTTGTACCGCTCGGCTATTAAGTCTCTCGTTAAAGTTAGTACCGTCGATCGACATCAGTCCGCTGTACGTCAAACTTAAATTTTGGGGTGTTTTATATGCGGACAAAGACTGTAAGAATACACTCTTTTTTTAGAGTGCGCTAAGCAGGCGTATATTCAACATTGCAACAAAATGTTTAACAGGATACATTTTCGATAAGCGTCAGAGTCGATGGGACAATTGAGTTATTCTTGTTTAGGTGCGAAGTAGAGTCAAAACACCAAAACAAGCAGTAGAAACCCTAGGATAGTAAAACAAAGATACAAACCTTGCGCATTATATATATTAAAATGTATTAAAATAGCCAAGACTGCTTTATTGAAATATGCGACTTTAAATAAATATATTTCGGTTCTGTATATTAAGCGGTTGTCTTGGTTGTCTTGCGGTAAAAATCGTCGATTTAAGGGCGGCAAAAGTTTTTGTGGTTTTCGAGTCAGGTTAGTTTTTTCTAGCTGATCTAAAGTGTTTTAGGCTTACATTGATTAATCATAACTACTGACTCTATTTCTGTGGTAAGTTATTCATGATTTTGTCTCTTCGATTACTCTCAGCAAAATTGTTGTCAGTGAAATTAACGCTTGCGACTCCACTGAAATATTTCAGTGCCAAACCTTGTTACATTTCTTCAACTGCTTCACGAGTTAATGTATGAATTCGTATTCAAAGTATGCCCAATAAAATGAGTCCACTGGACAATACACACAACTGTGAAAAAAAAGGTGTACGAGGTTTTCAACTTCGAGACAGGTTACTTCATGTTTAGAACGACGTTCGAGGAGTTGAGCACATCTCTGGAAAACCCTTTTTTTCCGGACATGTGAATATAGTAATTGAGTCATTTGAAGCGCCATTAAATATTACACTAAAGAGCGGAATAATGGAGGTCTATGTCGCCAGGTATTGCAAGCAAACACGCCTCGTAACACCTAGAAGCCTTAGGATAATGCGATGAACATTGTCTTTTGCATGAAAGCGGCCTGAGTTAAACCATACAGGTCCCTTCTAAAGATAATTTTAGTTGCTGTACTCTTTTAGAAGAACTATAGCAGTAACGTGTGTAAATTTTATTTTCCCCTGCTGCCGATCCTTTGCGGTTTTTACCGGGTTTTGTTGTTTCTGTTGTGGTTTAGGATTTTAGAGTTTATAACATCCATCGCTTTGCCTTTTTTGTTTCCGCTTTCATTTTTGTACAGTGCTCTACACACTAAAACTATTCGCCCATAGGCGAAAGACATATAGATCGACTGCAGCCAGGGGTTGACCAAAGGTTAGGGAATGTGAAACTTTATAATAATAATAATAATAATCTTTATTTTGGGTGCCCAAAAACAACCGCATAGGTCTTCCCCTTGGTGCACCAACACAAACAATAAAACCAGCAAACAAACAAAAAAAATTCTAAACACACATAAAGTTAAGAGACAAATGTAAGATTATCCAAATGGCGACGGTACATTGTAACAGCTGCAGATATATCAAGGTGGGGTGGAGCGATGGTGTTATATAATGACTGAATCCGAGAGAGAGGTGAGGCATTGCAGAGTAAGTGAACATAGAAGCAAACAAAATGTCTGGTTAGACGTGAAGGAACATTAAAGTTCACCCTTTCAAGGAGTTGCGGAGAATCAAATGCACCATTAGCAACCTTGTGCAGAAAAAACAAAGTCTCGAACAGATCTCCTGGTAGACAGAAGTGAAAGTGAAAAGATATGAAGCATATGCTCATAATTATAGTAAAAGCGCCTCTCAAAGTATCTATCGTAAACAATTTGGATAACCTTTATTCTGGATACGTGGACGATACCTCTGCCGAAAAAATTGACATGGAATATTAACAAGATGCATTCAACTATTATTTTGCATTAAACATCTGGTGCTTGACCAGCAAAACGCCAAAAAAAACGCGACAAAAATTTGGAAATGCACTTAACATAAAGAGAATTATCAGCACTAGATGATATCAAAGTTTCTGAAATCGCGTGTTGATGCCGATTTTATGATGGATCGCCGGAGCTTTGTTAGGCGTCAGCGTGCAATTAAGAGCGAAGTGGCAACATTTTTTATTTCAACAATGAAGGCAAACAATGTGCTGAGAAGTTGCCTCTGGAGCAATAGCGAGGATCCCGACGGTATCCGCTGGGTTGCCCACTTCTCTTCTCTGGCACATGTATTCTCGGGATGTTGACCGCTACCATGTTGACGACACAAGTTAAAATAAGCAAGAGTTTGCTAGTTTTGTGGGATTTTTATATGCCCACTGCACCAAAGAGTTAGTGCGATAACAATATTGACGCCTTTTTACGTATTTTTCAAAACTAACAATGATGAAGACAAACTCCTGCCACCTACAGAGTACTCAAGGTGAGAAAAGTCAACCACGCGATTAGATTTCATGAGGGAATTGGAACGTTGAAACACAAAAGAACCTCGCTTATGGCCCTAGAATATTGAACAGGACACACATCGGTTGGCTCCTAGTCAGCGCGGGTGGTGGCCAAAATGGGGAACTTGGGGAAGGCCTAACACCCCAATGATTGAACACTCGGACGTTCGAGCTAGATATTGGGTTCACTGGTAGCAGCCCCAGGCCATCTCCAAGTTGCAAAAAGCCCGCATAAGATGGCGCTACCCATTGAAACAAAACTTCACTGCCAAGGAAGTGTGACTTTGTTCGTAGTTACAGCGTCGCGCACTTTGTTTGGCAAGCGTTGTAAATAGCGTTTAATTTAGGTGTGCGGTACATATGATTCATGTTTGGTTGGTAAGACGCGGACATCCTAGAAACAATAAACGAAACCTGCATATTCATAGACCACGATGGTGCTCGCCGTAACATCTCAACAATTAATTTTTGCAATAAGTTTTTTTTTTAATGATAGTTTTATGGGTTACACTTTGCAGAGATTTCGTCCTCGTCCGTTGCCGTCGCCGCGCGCGGGAAAAAAATGGAACAACTATTTTTGTCACCTTTCTTGCCTCGAGGAGAGTGAAGCAGGTAGTAGTTCCCGTTTACCGTGCCGCACGCAGCGAGCGAAGACAGCACTCCTGGGAAGAATGAACGTGTCGTGTGCTTAAAATACATGTTTATCAAACATTAGTCGCGTTATACGAAATCCTAATTCGGCAGCATCCAATTGCTACGCGTATTGTTGGATGGTTTCAAAAACTTCCACCGCGCTTGCCCACTTACGTAACGGAACACTGGTGGCATTCGTTAGTTGCATCAATGACGCCAACCACGAAGGCTATGAGAATTAACCACGTCGCACCTCCGTCCTTAGGTACGTGACGGCCCCACTTCACCCGCACTATGGTGCCTGGATCGCGTCTCCGACTGGTGTGTTTAGCGTCCTATCCCGCCCATACATCAAAAGTGGTCCCCAAGTGGCAACAAATGACGTCACAGAAGCCGGAGTGTCATGCTGTTGCCTGTCGCGATCCTGGCGGTTGGCCGTAGAAACGCTGGCGAAAAGCGCGAGCGAACGCGAGTGTCGCTGTCGTCACGGCGTTCCAGGCGTCCCAACTTCCGGCTGCTGTAGCTTCCGTGGACTGTCACAGTGAAGAGCGACCTACAGCAGAACAGGCGTCTGCCATATGCACCACAACTGTTAGGACGCCGCCAGGGTCGCGACCGGCGACAGCATGACACTTCTATGACGTCATCAGGGGGAAATCGAGGGACCACTTTTTTGGCCGCGGTAAACACACCAGACGGAGACGCGTTCCAGGCACCACACCCGCACTGCGCGACAGTGCTACAGCTACCGCTTTCCTTTCTTCGCTCATTGTGGCCGAAACATACGACTCTTCACTTTACTTTTTAGGTATCTTACATAGTCTACATGCTTCCCATATCCTATACATCTACATTCAATTTTATTATTTTTCTTTGTCATACTATTTTATTTCTTTAGAAAGACTCAGTTTTGATTGAATACGGTATGCTTTAAAATATACATATATAGAATGAGTTGCGTGACACGTATGCACTTAAGTGAATCCACCAGATGTTGCATCCTTAATACTGAATAAGATCTCTAAAATATTTCGTGACAGATATTTAAGAACAATTACGTGTTCCGCACCATATGCCAGTGAACACATCAGTCGATCAGATTTGTACAAATATTTGTTTCCTTTAATGCTGGATTACCTTTACTTGTAATCGTCCTAGAAACAGTGCTATCATCAGCGAATGGCCGTGTGTTTGTATTGATCCGATTTATAATGTTTTATGGCTAGAAATAGCAGTGTAGTTGAGCCTATTAGAATAGACAATTTGTCAAAACCTTTAAAGTCAAAAACAACTTATCTTGAAGATAACATTTAACCCGTTTTAACATAGTCCACGTGTTTCGTATTTGATGGAATTGGAATTGTCGGAGCCTTTTCGATCTATTCTAACTTCGAGCTGTTCAATATTGTAGCAAAAGACCGGTACCTCCACTGCTTGAAATAGGAGCTAGACTGAACGCGACACTTATTTTATGCATTTCCTCGCTTTGGTTTATAGTCCTCCAAAACAATTTTAACTGTTAATTCGCTCAGGGCATGACTCATAGGAGCGCATCGTTTTTTGCGAGCGCACGCAGGAACGACGTTCATACATTCACGAACCACAAAAACTCGTGCGCGGGTGAAGCATCGATGGCCCCTCAGCGGCGGAGCTCAATAAACAGCGGATTAGAGCGGGTACCGTGGAGTTTCCAACTGCTTCCGTGCCAGTCTCAGTCGCACGGAAGCGCGGCAGACGCCGGCACATGCTCGGATCGATTTCTCTGATTGAACACAAATTCCGCTTTCACTTCCGTCCTAGCTTAGTGCCGTTCGCTCCTTGTTGATATGTTGGGGACGCACATGGTGGGCGTATCGGGAAGTGGAAGGCCGAGCGTGTTGGTGAGTAACAGTCGCGAGGGAGGGCGTTGATCAAGCATTTCGGCGGAAGAAAGGAAAGGAAGGGGTAACGTCATTAATGCTTTTATACGCTGTTGCGGCGCTTATTCACGGTCTCCTTATGCTTTCGGGTAAAGTGGAGTGCCCATTAATCTGGCGGAGATCTGAACCCGTACGCCTGATATAATGTACGCATTTTAAACCGAGTCTCTTTCGACAAAAATGCGGAACTAAACATCTTTGTGCACAAGACGAAGGGAGTAGCAATTTCCCAAAATCAGACATTCCGTTCATAATTCATACTGACAAAGTAAAAAAGTATAGGATAGAGGGCATGGTAGTGATACGTTTCAATATGGTTAAATAAATAAAATACATGTTTATTATATAAAATATCATGCTCCTCAAATCTGTTTTATATATCAAACTATTAAATCGACAGAATATGGTCAACTGTTTTTTTTGACTACGAGGATGTTTTTCTTTGCTGTTTAACTTCAACACGGCAAGGCTATCGTTCGATAGTAGAGATGATAAATGAGGAAATAAACAATTAATAACCGAAAGCTATTGCAATGTTTTTCGCCCCTTTTCGTGTTTATTCTTTACGAATGCTCAGCTATTTACGAACACGCTCGTGTTTATGCTAACTTCGGCATTATTATTCAGTAAACACTTTTCACCCATACTCTAATTGATGATTCATAAATTCCAAAGACGGCTACTAAGCGACCGAACACATTGCTAGCGTAAAAAAAGCCAACGTATCTGAAGGACAAACATCAGGGGAAACATTCACCCGAGGCATGAAACACTTGTTTTGTTTACTTTTATAAAACATGTGTTTCGAAAGAAACTCCAACCACATACATGTAAAATACATGTTACGCATGAAAACAAAGATAAATCAATTTTTCTGTTCTTCTGATGTATGCTGCGCTGCGAAGTTACACTTAACACATAAAGACGCAAACTACGAGATGAAATGAAAGACAGTTAAGAACATGACGCACTTGTGAATGCGCAGACTAACAACTGTTTATTTTTCGTTTCTTCTTCTTCTTCTTTATACCTTTCTTTTGAAGGATGAAGATTGCCTGATAATTCATTGAATTGGAAAATAATGTCTTTACGGGAAATTGTAGACTGAAGTTTAGATGACGCGTATTTACCTGAGAAATCGTGGAAAGGACTGGGACGATTAATGTCTTTTCTTTCATTTGTAGACACATGATGTTGGTGGTGTTTGTGTTTATGCTCTTGCCACCCTGGAGCTGATGTTTGCCCTGTTGTGCTGTGGTATCTTCTTAACCAGTTCTATTTCTTTTTGTTTTAAAGCTATTCCGGGTTCAGTTACGCACGTGCCATGCCTCCCGGAAGCCATGTGAAAGGCTTCCATAACTTCGCGCTTGGTCCTGTCTTGTGATCTCTCTAAGATGGTTGTGCTTCCAAGGAGAGCTTCGCAGCTGCATCTTGCACAGTGTGTCGCGAGGTTACCAGATGCCTGCAGTTGTCCACAAGCGTCTTTGTGCTCCCTTAGTCTCTCATTTATGCATCTTCCTGTTTGTCCTATGTATTATTTTCCACACGTTAGTGGTATCTTGTATACAACTCCTTCAGTGCAGTCAACGAACTTGTGTTTGTGTCTGCGTCTTTATGTGTTAAGTGTAACTTCGCAGCGCAGTATGCATCAGAATGACAAACCAACTAGCCCAAATCCAAGCATTGTCAATTTTTCTGAAAGTTTTATTTCAGACAGCAAACGTTTGATGGAATGGAGGTTTAAAATCCTGGCAGACTCACGACAGCATTCCAAGGACATGCAGATATGCTAGAAGTAGTTTTTTTGGCATTTGTCACTGAGAAATAACACCTCGGTGAGAGGGCAGGTTTGTATACAGGTAAACTACGCTGTCAACTCCTCATTTTGACGGCAGGGGATTTGCGGCCAAACTGACAGTGCAATAAACTTTTCGCCTATACTTAAGATGAACGCCTGCAGTCTAGGAACGAACACTGCTGTCGCCAGTCAGTCCATCGCCATTGCCATCGTGGTCACCATTACCGACGTCATCACCACGTTAAAAGCGAACGCCATAAAAAAAGAAAAAAACATGTCTTCCGCTGTGGGATTTGCAGCTAAACAGAGAGTGCACCAAGCGTTTCGCCAATAATTCACAAGTGTTTACTCTTGAACCATTATAGTTCATTTTCCTTACTTCTTTTGGCTGCAAATTACACTAGTCTGTACCATTCGATGTCGATGTTACGACGTACCTAATTTAGACCTGAAGATTTTTATCTGTTCAAAAAGAAAATTCCGCAATTTATCGATTAAACGGCTGAACATTTCTGGTTCTGGAGTGTTCAATCATTCTAATATTTTCACCGCTGTCACTGCTTTCTACTGGCTACTTGCGTCGGCCGGTGACGTGAAGCTGAACGTAGGCCCCATTACCAATAGTGAAAAAATACATGTTGGAAGCTGCGGTTGACGACTTAATACTAAGCAAACTTCTGTAAGAACGAAAAGAAGAACTGGAGAAATCTGAACCAAATCAGTAACGGTATTGCCGAGTTGGGCACTAGCATGTCAGAAGGGAAAATTGCCTAAATCAGGTAAATATAGGTAAATATAAGAAAGTTCGGATAACGTTAACACAGTAGTCAGCTTTGTGGAGCAAGCGTCTACAAGTGCGCATGGCCAAGTTTTCGATTTCCGATACACTTTAGACGATGTGACCTGTCCGAGGCAAAAAAAACGCTTTGATTTTTTGTGACGCCCGGATGCGATAATGAAACTTTGAGTGAAACAAAACAACTCGGGTCTAATTTTATCAGATCAAACAGTACATCTTAACTAGGTGCAATAAAAAGGGCACTCCGATTCGGACCAGAGCTCCTTAGTTAAAGCCGTCTAATTATTGTCAAATTTATCAGTCCCGAAACAAAGGTAACGCCTTTCGGAGTGCTTTAAAGCTAAGCAAACACGTTTTACCGAGGGTGTGGGTTTTAGGGGACTCTTCCCCAAAAGTACGTTTTGAAGGACAAAAGCTTTTATAATTCGCTACTCAATTTAAGGCACAGACCATTACATAATAAGGTTTCCTTTCAAAATTACATCTCGGAAGCAAAAAATCTGTGAACGAGTATGCTGCAGCATCTGTCCTACCTTTCTTTATTAGCAACGTGACAGGTCTTTTTTATTTTAGTAGTTTTCTTTTTTAGAGCAAGATGAATTTGAATACATCCTTGCCTCTTGCAATCTCGACATTCTATTTAAACCTGCAACACGGCCGACACCACATCTTGATATTGTGAAGCTAACGGTGAATAAATGTTTTAATGCATATCGGAAAGACCGTCTTAACGCAAGGTGTGGTGAGTTAATTGATGTTGGAACGAATTAACATGCAAAATAATTCAACATAGCACTATTCCCGAAACGATCTAGATAATCCTTCCTCTTGGCAACCACAAGCTAAATATCGCTGCTTGTTACCGTCCACTCTTCATCCACCAGAGTGAATCCAATAATGTCCTGTGTAGCAGTTTATGTCATTTGATATTAGCTCACCAAAATCGAGCTTAATATTAGTGGGACATTTTAAGTATCCGGGAAGAGACAAGGGTGACGCTGGCTCCGTCATCAAAATGTGCAAATCCAAGTTACTGCTATGATGTTTGTTTCATTATAAACGTGTTTTCGACTACTTCAAACGAAAAGTACTTCTACCCGTGGTGAAGCAGTGTTACACCTATATTTGTTAAGAATACGGAGTATGTAAAGAAAACAACCGTTCTTGACTACACAGTGATCACGCCAGTGTTCACATTCAAACAGCTTCACGCTCAGGCAAATAGCAAATTATCAAAAAGCAATCTAAGAGTGCTCTTGGGGCAGATATCGAATCATAAATATATCGTTAAATTTGCCCTTATAGTCGGTAACAGGCTAAGAGTAAAGTGGAAGCTCCTCCTCACTTTTTCCACTTTTGCAGAGTGAACATTGGAGAGGGGCGATCTCATCTCATGCGTTTGTTCTGCTAGAGTTAGAAGAGATTGCATGAGCTTCCCTGAACTTTTAAACTTTCACCCACAATAGAATATTTAAAACCTAGCTTTCAAGCTCGTTCAGTAGAGGAAAACTGGGCAAAAATTCAACAAAAATTAAGCAATTGATGTTAATAAACATTACCAAATTTACTAACGGATCAATATCATTATCTCCATGGTTCAAAAGTCAGACAAAACGAATGTTAAGCGAAAAGGAAAGGCTCTAAATGACCGAAATGTGTCACTCATTAGTTAGAGCATACTCTTTTCTCGAAGAAGATTAAGCTAGAAATAAGAAAAGGCAAACCATTGGTTTAATGAAGATAATTTATCACACTTTCCAAAAATATCCTCGTAAATTTGTGAAAATTTAAAATCCTAGTGAAATTAGAAAAACAAGTTGGGTCTCCAATCCACGTTGTGAAGGCGGTTCGGCCGGCGAAGCTATGGGAGTCCCTGCGGAGATTTGACCACTACACTATACCAAATGATTAACGAAAGAAATGTGTATACACTGTACCAAAAGGCTTTAAATACAGGGTGTTTCACGTAAGAATGAAAGAAAATTCCTAAAATTAGTGTATTTCAATTTTCTCGGATCAGGATTACTCGTGGTGGCGGACGTTAGAAAATGAGCGATACTTACTAATTAGTTCGGTGATTAACTAAAATGACTAATTAACTTTATAAGTAGTGAAAATAGACACATTGCCGCGTGCATGATCGGGAAGATGGGCTTCTCTGATCATATAGAAGATTTGCGTAAACTCTTACCCCGGTCCGAAATGATAAGGAGGACAAAACGGCATTGTCTATACTCTGTTTCACCTTATGATGTACCGCAGGAAAGGCTACAAGCGCGAGCTCCTTGCTCTGGGGCACACCTCGGCGGCACAAGCTCTCGTGACTTAAGAGCAGCTGCCAACGCTATGAGCTCGCGCTTCTAGCCTTCGCTGCGGCACAACATAAGGTGAAACGGAGTATAGTCAGTCACGCCCTAGCTCTTTCCCGAACATTCTAGGCCAAAAATTTGAGATGAAGAGCATAGCAGGTAAAGAGTTGAGCACCGCATTACCGATTCATTCACTGATCCTCCCTCGCGATAGCCAGGTGTTACGCCTATGTACCGTCGCTTGCTGCTGCCGCCGTCGACGCTCACTGCTGCTTTTTCGACGCCTATCATTATTTTTTTCGTTTGTGGCACAAGTTCGCCCAATTCAATCTTTAGTTCATTACGTTTTCTCCTTGCTGTTCGTCTCTCATTCGTGACATTTCTGGTGGAGGTGCCAGGTAAAGCAGCCCATCAAACGTACCCCTCTGAGGCCTCGCACCGCTTGTTCAGTTCCCGGCTCAAGAAGATTGTCCGTGGAAACAACCGAGACCCGAGGAAGATGCCGCGTTCAAAGTTTGCTTCGGGACTTTCGGACTACTGCCGAAGAAGACACACGAGTCGGCCAAGCCGACGATGATCAACCAATCATCGCAGACCTTTGCCGCCGTCCCCGTCGTGTACCTGCGCGTCGCCACTCTATATCGTATAATATCCGTAGCAAATGTAATTCAGAGGCACCTCACGCACATTTCCCAGACATAGCAAAGTTTGAAAGAGCGCAGTTTAGAAATGCAACAAAATACAAGATTTTTCATTATATGAAAAAGCCGCCCTAGTGGCTTTTACCTAGAATGAAAAATTTTGTATTTTTGCTGTATTTAAAAACTGCGCTCTTTTAAACTTTGTGGGCAACCTGAGGGATTCCAAGCGGTTGACCCAGGTTGCCCCTTCAACAATCATGTGTGGTCATCTTGACCACGAGGGAGCCAAGGGCAACTGGCCACGCGAGCGGCGCTCCGCCGCTGATAAAGGGCCGCCGCAGCGTATGCGCGGGGGGCTGTTGGGATTGCGCCGCAGGCGATAGCGGTCATTAAATGTTTACGTGTTGTTGAACCGGTGTGCTGTGTCATTCCCCGAGACGGGTAGCAGCAAGGGAAACCCCACACTGGCGCCCAGACGTGATATGCTGCTCGTCTGGGAGGATGGCCGCAAACTGGGTTCATTCTTACGTTTCACGTAGTTCATTTTTGCGTTCCTGAGTTTGCCCACATTTGAGGGGGCGTTTCTTCGCAAGCCTAAGTTCATTGACCTGCGGAAGCCTCCACTTCAACACGATGGCGTCTACAGAGGACGCCGACAGAAACGTGAGTGAGGACGACCTTTTGACGCTCGGTGCACTCGCGGATAACGCCGCCAGCGACATAAAGCCGGACGCTAAGCCTGCAGTCTCAGTCCCGGCAGGCGCATCAGCAGAGGGTGGTCTAGCAGAACTAAGAGTGGCCATGACCATGCTTCTTCAGATACAACGAGAGCAGATGATGCGCTCAAGCTCCACCCCTGCTGGAAGTACGCCCCCAGGGACTACCTAAGGCTTTCGCTTAGCGTCCCGGTTTTTTCGGGGTACGCAGATAGCAAGTCAGTCGCGATGTTCGTCTCGGAACTGCGGGACTACCAAGCTGCGTCGGGAATTGACGACGAAACCATCCTCACCCGCCTTTTGCCGGTTGCACTGACAGACAGTGCAGCACTGTGGAGGCAAAGACAAACCAAATTCACAAGTATGTCAGATTTCGAGGCGCGATTTAGGACGGAGTTTCTGCCTCCGGATTACAGCATGCGGATTAGGGACGAGCTGCGCGCGCGCACACAGCACCCGGAAGAGTCACTCATTGAGTTTGTAAGGGCTCTCCAGGGCCTGTACGATATCGCCGACGCCGCGGCACCAGACGCGGAGAAAGTACAACGCGCCATCCGCCAAAGCCACCCGCGTTTCCACCCCCATCTCAGGGGACGCACCTTTAAGAATTTAGACGAGATGGCACGGGAAGCGATCACCATCCAGGGCGACATCCTCGCGGAACTAAGATACCGCCCCCCTCCACCGCAGAACATGACTCTGGAACCATCATTTGCGTGGTCTGGAAACGCACATGTACATAGAGTCGAGAGAGAACCAGACGATTCCAATCAGGCGTCTGTCCCCCGAGCCCTAGATCCTCGTGCATACGAATCACGGAGGTGCAGCGGTTATGAGGGCATACATTCACAACGCTACACCCCCTCCATTGATCAAGATGAGTTCTTGGCCTCTGGACCGGTAACGCGGAGCTTGGGAGAGGCAAGAAAGAGCGGGACACCTCACGAAGCCGACGGGCGGGCCACGCCCCGTTGTTTTCGATGCGGCCAGCCAGGACACATACACTGGGACTGCAGCGAACGGCAGCGGCCGCCTCAGACACAGGGAAACGGCTACGGCCGGCGGTGGTAAGAAATTTCTACTCTCCGCCGGCCGCGCCGAAAACACAATCCACAAGGTCGAGCCGTCGCAGCCGCCTCCGGGCCTCCCGGAGGCTCACACGGGCTCCGGGGACTGACGCTTTTCTATCGACCCTCGGTGGCCCTCCAGCACTTTTTCTTCCTCCTAACACTCTCAGTTGTGAGACTCCCGGCGTGTCCGGTCTTGCACGGACACCCGGGCGCCCAGCTCACACCGTTCGCGGTGTTGAGACTCCCGGCGTGTCTGCTCGTGCATCGACAACCGGGCGGCCAGCTCACAACACTTTCCGTCATGAGACTCCCGGCGTGTCCGCGTTCGCGTCGACACCCGGGCGCCCAGCTCACACCGTTCGCGGTCTTGAGACTCCCGGCGTGTCTGCTCTCGCATCGACAACCGGGCGGCCAGCTCATAACACTTTGCCTCTTCGTCGTGAGACTCCCGGCGTGTCGGCTTTCACACCGACACCCGGGCGCCCAGCTCACACCGCTCACGGTCTTGAGACTCCCGGCGTGTCTGCTCTCGCATCGACAACCGGGCGGCCAGCTCATAACACTTTCCCTCTTCGTCGTGAGACTCCCGGCGTGTCGGCTTTCACACCGACACCCGGGCGCCCAGCTCACACCGTTCGCGGTCTTGAGACTCCCGGCGTGCCTGCTGTTGCAGTGACACCCGGGCGGCCAGCTCACAACACTATCCGTCATGAGACTCCCGGCGTGTCGGCTTTCACACCGACACCCGGGCGCCCAGCTCACACCGCTCGCGGTCTTGAGACTCCCGGCGTGTCTGCTCTCGCATCGACAACCGGGCGGCCAGCTCATAACACTTTCCCTCTTCGTCGTGAGACTCCCGGCGCGTCGGCTTTCACACCGACACCCGGGCGCCCAGCTCACACCGTTCGCGGTCTTGAGACTCCCGGCGTGCCTGCTGTTGCAGTGACACCCGGGCGGCCAGCTCACAACACTATCCGTCATGAGACTCCCGGCGTGTCGGCTTTCACACCGACACCCGGGCGCCCAGCTCACACCGCTCGCGGTCTTGAGACTCCCGGCGTGTCTGCTCTCGCATCGACAACCGGGCGGCCAGCTCATAACACTTTCCCTCTTCGTCGTGAGACTCCCGGCGTGTCGGCTTTCACACCGACACCCGGGCGCCCAGCTCACACCGTTCGCGGTCTTGAGACTCCCGGCGTGCCTGCTGTTGCAGTGACACCCGGGCGGCCAGCTCACAACACTACCTCCGTCATGAGACTCCCGGCGTGTCGGCTTTCACACCGACACCCGGGCGCCCAGCTCACACCGCTCGCGGTCTTGAGACTCCCGGCGTGTCTGCTCTCGCATCGACAACCGGGCGGCCAGCTCATAACACTTTCCCTCTTCGTCGTGAGACTCCCGGCGTGTCGGCTTTCACACCGACACCCGGGCGCCCAGCTCACACCGCTCGCGGTCTTGAGACTCCCGGCGTGTCTGCTCTCGCATCGACAACCGGGCGGCCAGCTCATAACACTTTCCCTCTTCGTCGTGAGACTCCCGGCGTGTCGGCTTTCACACCGACACCCGGGCGCCCAGCTCACACCGCTCGCGGTCTTGAGACTCCCGGCGTGTCTGCTCTCGCATCGACAACCGGGCGGCCAGCTCATAACACTTTCCCTCTTCGTCGTGAGACTCCCGGCGTGTCGGCTTTCACACCGACACCCGGGCGCCCAGCTCACACCGTTCGCGGTCTTGAGACTCCCGGCGTGCCTGCTGTTGCAGTGACACCCGGGCGGCCAGCTCACAACACTCCTCCGTCGTGAGACTCCCGGCGTGTCGGCTTTCACACCGACACCCGGGCGCCCAGCTCACACCGTTCGCGGTCTTGAGACTCCCGGCGTGTCTGCTGTCGCATCGACAACCGGGCGGCCAGCTCACAACACTCATCTCGTCATGAGACTCCCGGCGTGTCGGCTTTCACACCGACACCCGGGCGCCCAGCTCACACCGCTCGCGGTCTTGAGACTCCCGGCGTGTCTGCTCTCGCATCGACAACCGGGCGGCCAGCTCATAACACTTTCCCTCTTCGTCGTGAGACTCCCGGCGTGTCGGCTTTCACACCGACACCCGGGCGCCCAGCTCACACCGCTCGCGGTCTTGAGACTCCCGGCGTGTCTGCTCTCGCATCGACAACCGGGCGGCCAGCTCATAACACTTTCCTCTTCGTCGTGAGACTCCCGGCGTGTCGGCTTTCACACCGACACCCGGGCGCCCAGCTCACACCGTTCGCGGTCTTGAGACTCCCGGCGTGCCTGCTGTTGCAGTGACACCCGGGCGGCCAGCTCACAACACTATCCGTCATGAGACTCCCGGCGTGTCGGCTTTCACACCGACACCCGGGCGCCCAGCTCACACCGCTCGCGGTCTTGAGACTCCCGGCGTGTCTGCTCTCGCATCGACAACCGGGCGGCCAGCTCATAACACTTTCCCTCTTCGTCGTGAGACTCCCGGCGTGTCGGCTTTCACACCGACACCCGGGCGCCCAGCTCACACCGTTCGCGGTCTTGAGACTCCCGGCGTGCCTGCTGTTGCAGTGACACCCGGGCGGCCAGCTCACAACACTACTCCGTCATGAGACTCCCGGCGTGTCGGCTTTCACACCGACACCCGGGCGCCCAGCTCACACCGCTCGCGGTCTTGAGACTCCCGGCGTGTCTGCTCTCGCATCGACAACCGGGCGGCCAGCTCATAACACTTTCCCTCTTCGTCGTGAGACTCCCGGCGTGTCGGCTTTCACACCGACACCCGGGCGCCCAGCTCACACCGTTCGCGGTCTTGAGACTCCCGGCGTGCCTGCTGTTGCAGTGACACCCGGGCGGCCAGCTCACAACACTCTCCGTCATGAGACTCCCGGCGTGTCGGCTTTCACACCGACACCCGGGCGCCCAGCTCACACCGTTCGCGGTCTTGAGACTCCCGGCGTGTCTGCTCTCGCATCGACAACCGGGCGGCCAGCTCATAACACTTTCCCCTTCGTCGTGAGACTCCCGGCGCGTCGGCTTTCACACCGACACCCGGGCGCGCAGCTCACACCGTTCGCGTTCTTGAGACTCCCGGCGTGCCTGCTGTTGCAGTGACACCCGGGCGGCCAGCTCACAACACTATCCGTCATGAGACTCCCGTCGTGTCGGCTTTCACACCGACACCCGGGCGCCCAGCTCACACCGCTCGCGGTCTTGAGACTCCCGGCGTGCCTGCTCTCGCATCGACAACCGGGCGGCCAGCTCATAACATTCTCGATCATGATACTCCTGGCGCGTCGTCCTTTGCACTGATCCCCGGGCGAACAGCTTCCACTGTTCCCGGTCGTAAGCTACCCGAAGCAACTGCATTTGAGTTGGACCCTAATGCGATTCCCTTTCAGCCAAAGGTCGGCCAGTCAGATTCCTGCCCGATCCCCAGCGTCAGAGCCGCTTGGAATTTCTCGACACCAAGGATGGTCGCCCTGGATGGCCGGGCGCAAATGGACTCGCACCAGCCGACGGGGGTAGGAACAACCTCACTAAACGAGCAACCGACAGTGCTCATCCCAGCTGTGAGTAGAATCGAAGCTACACCCAAGTCTCTTGAACCTCGTATGACTGTGAATGTACTAGGTACACCAGTAGCCGCTCTTCTAGATACTGGTGCAAACATATCGCTTATTGGGGATGCTGTATTTGCGGAATGTAACAAGAAAAAGATAAATCTCCGGTCAGCAAACGTGAAATTGCAGGTAGCATCGGGGTCCGTACTGCCTGCTGCCGGTGCAGTCAGGTTACGAATTTCCGTTCATGGCAGAAAACGAAGACAACGGTTCGTATACCTTCCGGAACTGCCAGTGCCCATGATCCTTGGTAGAGATTTTATTGCAGCGGAGCGGGTTTTGCTAGACTTCGGCCAAGCCGGATATTGGTTGGGAGGCGAAACAGCATTAACGCCGTTTACCAGACGGCAGGATTGTATTCGCGGCCAAGCGTTCCCGTTAAACTTTGCCGGGCAGATATCTTTACTTCCAGACAGCGTGCTCAAAGCCGTGCAAAAGTGTTCCGGTGAGGACAACCAGAAGCAGCTCCAGCAACTGCTGGAACCCTTCTCGCCGATGTTCACGGAAAGACCTGGGAAAACCGATCTACTACGGCACCGCATCGAAACAAAGGATGCACTCCCGCGGAGGTGTAATCCGAGACCCATAAGTGCTCACAAGCGCGAACTTCTTGATGCGGCGCTATCGGAAATGATCGACACAGGCGCAGTACGTCAGTCAAAAAGCCCATGGGCTTCCCCGGTGGTCCTTGCTCCAAAAAAGGACGGCACAGCAAGGCTTTGTGTTGATTACAGGCGCCTAAATGAAGTGTCAGTCAGAGACAGTTACCCGTTTCCTAGTATTTCCTCAGTAATGTATGCCCTTGGAAACGCGACTGTTTTCACAACCCTCGATTGCAGCCGCGGATTTCTTCAAATCGAAGTTCATCCGGCTGATGTAAAGAAGACCGCATTCATTTGCCACAGGGGTTGTTCGAATTCACTCGCCTTCCCTTTGGTTTGTCCAACTCTCCCGCCAGCTTTCAACGCCTAATGGACGTTGTGCTCGGTGACGCGAAGTATGAGTTTGCGATGGCGTACATGGATGACGTAGTGGTGTTTTCACGAACATTCGAGGAGCATCTCGTGCACCTTCACATCATACTCGAACGAATGCGTCAGGCCGGCCTTACGATTCATCCAGATAAAGTCCAGTTGGCATCGCCTGTAATCAACCTTCTCGGATTTGTTGTAGATAACGGAACGCTGCGCCCGAATGAAGATAAGCTGCGCGCAATAACGGAGTACCCACCCCTTATGACGTCAAAAGCCTACAGAGATATCTCGGGATGATTGCGTTTTATAGAGATTTTATTCCGCAATGCGCTGAGATAACTGAACCTCTGAACCGATTGCTCCGCACAAAAACGAGATGGTGCTGGGGGCAAGAGCAGCAAACCGCATTCGCGTGCCTTTCAAGGGCTGTGACTGAAAACGCGTGTTTAAATCTGCCCGACTTGAATCGTCCGTTCATCTTGCAGACCGACGCAAGCGATTACGGACTAGGAGCAGTTCTTCTGCAGGAACATGACAGCGTTCTTCGTCCCGTCGCTTTCGCCAGTCATACGTTAACCGGAGCGGAGCGAAACTACTCAACATCCGAAAAAGAGTGTCTGGCAATTATTTTTGCGCTTAAGAAGTTTGACATGTACCTTGATGGCGCTTCGTTTAGCATTCAAACTGACCACATGGCTCTCTCGTGGCTCAAAGGGCTTCAAAACCCTGCAGGACGACTCGCTCGATGGGCCCTTTCGCTCCAGCGCTACAAATACACAATCGAGTACAAGCGTGGAGCGGCTAACCACGTTGCAGATGCGTTATCCCGTGCTCCACTTCTCGGGCAGGAAATGCAGGTGGATCCCGACTTGGTGGCACTGGCCAATGCGGCGCCCATCACACCAGATTCGCGGTGGGGAACCTTGGTGAGCAGAGAGGAGCTCCGAGTGGCCCAGCTGTCCGATGGACTTTGTCAGAAGGTGATTCACCAGCTGGCAGAAGAAAACTCGGCTGACGCTGGGAATCCCAGAGACTTGGACTCGTACCTGCTCAGCAGCGACGGCATCCTGCTGCGATACATCCCCCAGGCGGACGATGGGTCCAGCGGCCCGCCATTCCGGACGGTAATACCACGTAAACTGCGTAAGTCATTTATAAGGTATATGCACGATCCCGCCTTGGCAGGCCACAGCAGTGGGAGCAAAACTTACGAAAAGTTGTCCCAAATTGTAACGTGGCCAGGTATGAGGCAGGATGTAATGAGGTACACTCGTAGCTGCCCGGTTTGTCAGAAGACGAAACCCCGAGGTGGCCAACCACCACGTTTAATGCACTCGGTAGAAAGCAAGTACCCCTGGGAGTCTGTCGCGTGTGACGTTGTCGGTCCCTTTCCCCGTAGTCCACGCGGCAATCAGTATTTGCTTGTAGTGACCGACCATTTCACGAAGTGGGTCGAAATGTTTCCTTTACGCAAACTAGACTCTAGGAAAATCTGGGACTGTCTTCTCGAGACGTTCGCGCGCTTTGGCTTTGCCGCAACGCTTATTACAGATAACGCTTCTTATTTTGTTAGCAAGGTGTTCGTGGATGCGTGTAAGGCGCTAGGCATACGGCACAAACGGACTTCGCCATACCATCCACAGGCGAATATCACGGAAAGAGTGAACCGTAACCTGAAGCAGATGCTTGTAGCGCATACAGAGCGACACAAAGACTGGGACGCGAAATTGTCGGAAATGGCATTCGCTACCCGCACAACAATCAACCGGTCCACGGGTTTTACTCCGGCTCAACTTAACTTTGGGAAAGAGCTCGTGTTTCCCCTGGGAAATGGCCTTCTTTGCACAGATCCTGCAAGCATGCAGCGCACTACCACGCAGTTCGCAGAAGATCTCCGGAAGCGCTTCACGGAGAACCTGCGTGAAGCTCGAGAGAGCCTCGACGTCTCGAGACTGCAGCAGGCTGACCAGTACAACAAGGGGAGGCGAAATCTGCAGTTCAAGGTAGGAGATCTGGTACTGAGGCGAACTCATCCGCTGAGTGATGCTGCTAGAGGCTTCACGGCCTCTTTAGCAAAGAGGTGGGATGGCCCCTACCGTGTTAGTAAGAAGCTCTCCAACCTGTCTTACGAGCTTGTGCATTGCGAATCTGGTGAAGTGTGCGGGTCTATTCATGTCACCGACCTAAAAGCTTTCTATGAACCCGAGGAGGTAGATGTGTCGCAGGTTCCAGATGGCGACTATCCGGACCACCTCTCGGAAGATTCCACACCGTCTCTGCCGCGGTACAACTTGAGACGGCGGTGAAGACGACCGGGAGTAGCACGAGCTCTAAGTGCATTATGTTCATTCCCTCTTCTGTGTTTTGAGGAGAGAAGAGAAAGGGGCCGCGCTCCCGTATGCACAGTGGGGCAGGCATCTTTCGTGTGCGCGGCCGCTTGTTCCTACCGCGCCATGGCCTCATGTTGTTTTTAATTTCTAGTTCCTCGTGCCAGACAGCGGCGACGCAGCTCCCATCATCAGACCCCCCCCCCCAGCCGCATCGGTACTGTCCGGAAGTACTGACGTCGGACCCGTGCTCGCCCATCTGAGAAGACCCTTGCGACCCAGAGGGAAGGCCCCCAAGACCATCTAGGACGTCCTCTGTTTTCGTTTTTGGAAGGGGGAGATGTGTGGGCAACCTGGGGATTCCAAGCGGTTGGCCCAGGTTGCCCCTTCAACAATCATGTGTGGTCATCTTGACCACGAGGGAGCCAAGGGCAACTGGCCACGCGAGCAGCGCTCCGCCACTGATAAAGGGCCGCCGCAGCGTATGCGCGGGGGCTGTTGGGATTGCGCCGCAGGCGATGGCGGTCATTAAATGTTTACGTGTTGTTGAACCGGTGTGCTGTGTCATTTTTGCCGAGACGGGTAGCAGCAGGGAATTCCCACAACCGGAGAACGGCAGGCACACGCATGGGCTCCTTTACCCGATGCTGATTACAGCGATCCTACCTGTGATTTCCGACCCAGTAACAATGAACATCGACGGCAAACATTGTCCCGATCACAAGGATACCAACATGTCTCTAGTAAAGTGCCAATCTCTGAAGAAAGTTGACTTTTACAGACTTCGGAGGCGCGGCCGTCCAACCGCAAGGAGCGGTCACGCCCCGCTTGAGCATGGTCTGCTAGACTAAAGTTGACGGCTCGACGACAGATGTAAGAAGCAAAACACAAACAAAGGGTACATTCTTACACCTCTTGTCGCGTATAATACACTCCGAAACTTTAGTTCGGCGTATAGCGCACTCACGTTGAGCCGACGGTACCAACTTTCACGAGCGGCTTGATATTAGAGTTGTACACCTTCTTAAAATAGCTAATCCTACGTGTGTCGGCAACAAAAAATTAATCGGAGTTTTCTTGGAGCTACAGCAAAACCTGTGTTTTGTTTTTTTCTGTAGTTTTTAATACGTATTTTAGCTGTTTACTATGGCATATCCCACGCGTCATCAAGCCTCTCGTAAAGATGGGTCCGTTAGTTTGGCGTTAGTGCGCTGCATATCGAACGTAACTTTTGGGGTGTCTTATATGTGAGAAGGGGTGCAATGGCTACACCCTCTTTTTAGAGTGCACAGTGGGCTATACATCCGGCAAAACACCCCCAGCCATGAAAAACGCGCAGAGGAATGGAATGGCGAGTGCTCAAGAAGCCAAGCGGAACGTCGTATTACGCCACAAGAACGGAAACTTTCAGTAGTACCCGTATCGAAGAATATAAGCACAACGAGAAACCAAGACAAGTGCTTAAACGCATGAATGAGAGGACGCTTCAAGATCGTAATGTGGCCCAGAGACGGTCTAGACCTCAAACAGAGGACCAGACACAACTTCGTGAAATACCTCATTAAAGGCTGCAAGCACCCCAATAAACTGTAATCAAGAAAATTGAGATTCAACTCAACTACAAGCACAACTTGTCAGTGGTCTACACTGAGGAGGAAGCGGAGGCCCGGAGGATGGCCGATATTCACCAAATCGTTTCTGGCGGAAAGAGCTATCCCACCTACACCTATCTTGGCAGAGCCAGACAATTCAAATCGAATAGGTGATTCACAACGGCGCGAAGGACTCTACGCCGAAACAGCTCCCTCGAGACCTAGAGGTCAAAGATGGCACATATGTCATTGCGGCACGCATGCTAGGGAAATCCGAGTCAGCGCTAATCACCCTCGCGAGCAAGAAGCTCCTGAGATACGTAATCTACAAGGCAGAGCAAACCAGACGCTTCGTCTACCGCCCGCAGCGGCACACGCGCACTCGATTCCTATACTCCGTTTCATACTTAATATGCAACGCTGTCAAAGCTACTGGCGCGAGCGCGTGACTTTGTCTATGGATTCGTTCGCGCGAGCGCGCGTGCAAATGATCAACGATATCAAGCCTCACGCTCGCGCTAGTAGCTTTGACAGCGTTCTACGCTAAGTGTGAAACAGAGTAGAAAAGGAGGTCACCGGGAAGACGTATGCCCCACACCCCAACGCTAATGTCTGTGCGAAGTTGCGCAACAAGACACCCATATCGGTTACGACTGTGAGCCGAAGTGCCAGATGTATAGGGAACTGCACCCTGTTATGTCTGGACAGCCATAGTTGACTTACTGATGTTTAATATATACAAGAAAAAGGAACAAGACTGGCCTATGGCCGTTACAGTCGGGAGCCAGGAATCGAATGCCTCAGTCCGGGGCCACGCTCAGCAAGCGCGCGCTCTTCTTCGTCCTGCTGCTGATGATAGCTGTTTGCAGAAGAACTGCGAACACATCAATTCTTCCCCCTACGACGAAGTCCTTATAACGGTCTGGGGGACGTCTGGCCCGTGGAGACCGCAGTTGTCTTCCGGACAGTTGGGATGTTCTAGTTGCTGGCAGTTGTTGCGGAGCATCCGGCTCACCCAGGTCATCTGTCACGCTCCACTCTGCCGGTTGCGTCGAGGTCTCTTCTGCTTGTGTCGTTTTCCGAATATGGTCCAAGTGGCGACGTACCTTGCCACCGGCGCATTCAATGAGCCAAGAACGTGGACCTGCCCGTCGCAAGATCTTGCCTCGAACCCAGTCTGGCTTGGTCAGGAACTGGCGGACCAGTACTCTCTCCCTCTGGCGAAGCGGCGAGCTGGACCCAGTGGCTCTTGACTTTCCTTGGCCTCCGTTGCTGTCTTCGGCTGAAGTAGGTCAAGGGGGCAGGGTAGCTCTCTGCCAAACATCGCTTTCGCCGGTGTCACTCCCGTAGCACTGTGGGCCGTGGAGTGCTGTCTAAAGAGGAAGCGAGCAAGTCGACGCTGTATGCTTCCGCTTGTATCTTTTAGAAGTGCCCTCTTGAGTTCAGCGACATATCGTTCTGCCTGTCCATTAGTTGCAGGGTGATATGCTGCTGCAGTTACGGCCTGCACACCGTTTGACGCGTAGAACTTCTTAATCTCGTTGGAGACGAATGCGCTTCCATTGTCGGAGACAACTTTCCGCGGAATACCAAACGTAGCAAAAAGGTTCCGTAGTGCATTAATAACAGCTGCCGATGTTGCTTGTGGCATGTGACGTACCTCCACCCACTTTGTGCCCGCGTCAACGACAACAAGGTAGGTCTGTCCTTGCACTGGCCCTGCGAAATCTAGATGCAGCGTGTGCCAGGGTGTCTCTGGACGTTCCCAGACAGGCATCGGAGCCTTTGGTGGGTTCTTCTGTGTCGTTTGGCATTCACGGCAGTTCTGTACCGTCCCCTCAATCTCGTTGTCAAGCCCCGGCCACCAGACGTAGCTCCGTGCACACTTCTTCATTGCCACCATGCCCCTGTGGCCTGCGTGTATAAGCGCTAGGACATGAGGACGTGCTGCCGTTGGGATGATGATCCGAGAGCCCCAGGTAAGGCATCCTTGGTGAAGTGCCAGTGCTGCAGCTCTCCGCTTGTATGGCGTGAACCTGTCACCTTCGAGTTTGTCCACTGTGCCGTTCTGTACGGCGGTGTACAGTTCACACAAAGTGTTGTCTTGCTGTGTCAGACAAGCTATCTCCGTGGCTGTGAATGGTGGTCTTGATAAGGCTTCAAACATTAGTATGTCACCAGGTGGCCATGGCTCATCCTCACTGTCTGGTAGTGGCAGACGGCTCAATGCGTCAGCGTTTTGGTGATTCTTGCCCTGCCGGTAGACAAGGTCGTAATCATATGAAGACAGTTTCATGCACCATCTGGTCATCCGTGGAGAGAGGACTTGAGCTGTCGGTTTCTTTGGGCCCAGAATGCCCAGCAAGGGTTGGTGGTCAGTGATGAATGTCACTTTCCTACCCGCGATGTACTTGTGAAATTTGTGGGCTCCAAACACCACTGCGAGGCCCTCTTTGTCCAGCTGGGCGTAGTTCCGTTCTGCTGGTCCAAGGGTACGTGAAGCGAAAGCGATCGGTGCCTCCCGCTCCTGGTCGTCACGTTGAGAAAGGACGGCTCCGACGCCGTAAGGCGAAGCGTCGCAGGAGACAAAAAGTTATTTCCTTTCGTCGTAGTGTGCCAGTACGGTCTGCTTGATGAGCAAGCTCTTCAGTTGTTCAAATGCTTTCTGGTGCCTGTCTGCCCATCTCCACACAGTGTTCTTCTGAAGGAGTTCATAAAGACAGCTGGCGATAGCTGCCCTGTCCTTCAGGAATCTGTCATAGAATGCAAGCATTCCGAGAAATGACTGTAAGGCCTGTTTACAAGTCGGAGCTGGAGCATCCACAATGGCTCGAACCTTCTCCTCTGTAGTGTGGACGCCCGATTCGTCAATTCGGTGTCCCAGAAAGAAGACCTCCCGAACCTCGAAACGGCATTTGTCTTTTGCAAGGCGCAAATTGTGCTTCACCAGTTGTTTCAGAACAGCTTCCAGTCGCGTGGCATGCTCTTTGGCATCCCTTCCACCGACGATCACATCATCCAGGTATGTGCATACACCTGGGATACCAGTCAACATCGACTCCATGAAGCGCTGGAATATGGCTGGCGCCGCCGAAATCCCAAATGGAAGCCGTTTGACTTTATAAAGTCCTTTCAGCGTGTTGAGGGTCAGCACCTCTGCTGTCTCAGGAGTTACGCGGAGCTGTTGATAAGCCTGGGTCAGATCGAGGGTGCTGAACACCTTGCTTCCTCTCAAGTTGCTGAGGACTTCATCTGCTGTCGGAAGTGGGTACGCTGCCTTTTTAGCTGCTAAGTTCACTGTGCAGCGGTAATCGCCACAGATGCGTAGCGTGCCGTTCTTCTTACGTACCAATACCAGAGGCGTTGCCCAGTTTGAGTGCGGAGTTGGCTCTATTATGCCCTGGGTCTTGCAGTCGATCCAGTTCAGCTTCAACAGCTGATCGTAAAGCAGAGGGGACCGACCGTGCTTTCAAGAACTTCGGTGCTGTGCCCTCGACCAGTTCAAGTTGTACTGCCGGACCGACATGTCCTGTGATGTCTTCGCCGAACACAGGCTGGTACTTGTCTCGCAGCCTGGCGACAAATTCGCCGTCCGACACATCATTGATCCCAGCGATGTCTATCCCGAGGTATGAAAACCAGTTCCGCCCTAGAAGGTTACACCCGGCTCCTCTGACAACCAAGAGTGGCAATCTGCAGGTCTTGCTTTTGTGCGTTACCTGCACGTCTGTGGTACCCAAAACTCGAAGCGACTGGCCGGACCACGTGCGCAGGAAGACGTTGCTGGTCTCCAACCGTGGCGGGTCGTCAGTCCATGTGGAGCCGAATGTTGCTTCACTGATGAGCGTGCAGGCTGCTCCCGAGTCGACTTCGAAGGTCAGGCACTTGTTGTCAACCGACACTTCCAGTGTGAACTTCGGCACACTGTAAGCAGTTGGCACCGAGTTGAGCTCGTACAGTGTCGACGTGTCCCCTGAGCGTTGGTGACTGACGTCTGGTGCAGTTGTCCGCAGCAAGGTGTGTGGTAGCTCTACGCTGTGGTTCTTGTGCGAGTTGTCTGCGTCTTTTCGTTTTTTGATGCACGCTTTTTCAATGTGCCCAATTTTCTTGCAGTAGTTTCAGGAGGCTGTCTTAAATCTACAAGTGTCCGGGCTGTGTTGTGCGTCGCACCGCCAGCAGCGTTGAGCGTTCCGAGCTTTTGGACGGTTCCTGGGCCGATCTTGGTTCCGTGTCTGGCAGCTAGTTGCACTTGCCTTGTGCACGTCTTTGAATTCCGACTTCACCTTTTTTTGATCCTCCGCGGCGTTCTCTGCTCTCAGAGCGAAGTCGAAGGCCTTCTGAAAGGTCAAGTCTTTTTCAGCGAAGAGGCGCTGCTGCACTTGCTCGCTCCGCAGGCCGCACACGAAGCGATCCCGCAGCATCACTTCCAGGGGAAGGACAGTCGGGTTTGTCGCTTGATCTGCGCTGGTACCGAAGTTACAGTCGGCAGCGAGCTTCTTCAGGGCTGTCACGTAAGCACTGACCGTCTCGCCGACCTTCTGGTCGCGACGTTGGAAGCGTGCTCTGCTGAAGACTTCGGAAGGGGTCGGGTCAAAGTGAGCCTTCAGAAGTTGGACGATCTCGTCGAACGTCACCTGGCTTGGCTGCTTGGGTTGTACGAGCGAGCAGACAACGTCGTAGGTCTCCGCCCCGCACAGTGTGAGCAGGTGCGCACGTTTCTTCGAGGCGTCCTTTACATCGTTAGCCTCAAAAAAAAAACTGCAGCCGCCCGTACCAGGATTTCCATGAGCTGGAGTTGCCGTCGAACTCTGGAATGCGACCAAACTCAGGCGTGGCCATGGCGTTGCGCTGGTGGGCATTCGTTGTCGAGGCAGGGTGTCCGGTGGGTCGTGAGTTTCCCTCGTCGCCAATTGTTATGTCTGGACAGCCATAGTTGACTTACTGATGTTTAATATATACAAGAAAAAGGAACAAGACTGGCCTATGGCCGTTACAGTCGGGAGCCAGGAATCGAATGCCTCAGTCCGGGGCCACGCTCAGCAAGCGCGCGCTCTTCTTCGTCCTGCTGCTGATGATAGCTGTTTGCAGAGGAACTGCGAACACATCACACCCAACATTTAACAAGAGCTGCAGCCAGCGTTTCTTGAGCAGACCAGGTGGCAGCTAGCGCCGAAAACCGCGGCAGTCCCGCAGCGTGGCCCACGAAGAAACAAGACGTAGATCCAGGTCCGGATCCAGGTCCAGAACCAGCTCCGGATCCGGGTCCGGATCTCGATCGCAGTCCCAGACTTCGAAAGCGTATCCAGCCTCCACAATGAGGTCCCGATCCCAGTCCAAGAGTGGAGCAGCACGGAGCCGCTGTAGAGATCGGAAGCAAGGGGAGCCCAGCAACAGCAGGTGAGCTGGGCAGCCAAGCTATCGCAGGTGTCCTCTCCGACTCCTCCCCCACCCCTTACACTCCACACCTCAACCCCTCCTGGTTTACAATCGAAAACACACTCCAACATTAGACAAGCTAAAAGCGTCGAGCCTTCCGACTTTTCGAAGGAGTTTAAGGCACTTAAACCTGAGGCGGCCAACCTAACACGCATTTTCCGACAGAGTGGGCAAACGGCGAACACACAATATGAAGCGATCACTCCATCGTGGAAATCAAAGTTACAATTACCCCCACTGAAAGATGTTTCGGGAATCAACCGATCGTAGACTGGGATAAGTTCAAGAACAAGGGTTTTGGAAACGCCGTCAGACGAAGAGGACCTTGCGAACTGGACGGAGCGGCTGAGTGAAAACGCGAGCAGGTGTACTCGATAGGTTAGTCTCACGACGAGGCACCCGAAGTCGACACGCGGCTACGCCATCTGTGGAAGGCAAGACGCAGTCTCACCAGGAGTTGCAAACAGCAAAAGCTCAATCGCAAACTCATACACAAAATAGCTCAGGTCACGGCACGGGCCCTGGAGCACGCCACATTTTTAGCAAAATCAAATTGGGACCAAATGTGCAACATATGTCAGGGCTCCCTGGGCAGGGCTCAGGCGTGGTCGTTGATAAGACACCGATTAGAAACCTCAAAAAATAAACAGCAGACGAGACACATGCTCGGGAAACTCGTCCACGGCTTCCAAGGTACGAACTTGTATCTATTACGAACGTTGAAGCAGAGGTACATAAGCGAGCCAGTAAACACGGCCTACCCGGGGTACGTGGGACACCCCAACGCGGAGTTGGACGGCCCTATCACTACGGTGAAGGTTTCGAGAGCGGACTTAGATCTCAAGAAAAAATGAGCGCAAGTTGGAGACGACATACAGGACCGTCTACTACAAAATCTATACTCGAATTCATATGAAACACTAATACCTTACAAAAACAAAAAGTTGGGAGACGCGCAGCCTACCGGTGGACTAGAAACATGCCAAGATCGCACTTATCCCGAAACCCGTCAAAGAGCCGATACTGGATAACCTTAGACCAATATTATTAACGCCCTGAAAAGGGCAATCTCATGGAGCATATAGTCATTATCAGGCCAGAACCGTTCCGTGAGGAGACGGGCGCCTTTGCCGAAGCCATGTTTGGTTTCAGGCCAAGTTTGTCTAAGCAAGATGTATTCATGAAAATCAAGAAAGACATCCTGGACGTAATGTCAAGAACCACGGTACAAGCGAGTTGGGCTCTAGACATAAAGGGCGTTCTTGGTGATGTAAACCATACACTGATATTGCGACGCTTGGCATCCACGAACTGCAAGGAACGAAGGTACGCCTACGTCATTAATGTTTGCCTTAAACCCAAGACGGCCAATATAGGAATTGGAGGGGTCAGGTCGGAGTTCATAGACATGTGTGACAAGGTTACGCCGTAGGGCTCGGTCCTTTCCCCCATGCTATTAAACGTAACAATGTCTAAACTTTCTGAAAGACTTAACAACAGACCTCCCATTAATACAACTTTTCCGTGGAAGTGTTAACTCTGGACGGTACCGGGATCGGATTGGGAGAAGCAGGACGAGCTTCAAGCTGTGATTGACGTGATACAACCATACTTGAGGAAAAAAAACAACCTAACATGTTGCACTTCAAAGACGGAACCTTGGTACCAGCAGTACCGCAACTGAGAATACTAGGACTCACCTGAAAGAGAAAGGAGAGCGGACTATACTCTCAGCCTTCTCCAAAAGCCCACAACACTTATAATGTATATGATGAACCGAGTCGCGGGAATGAAACATGAACTTAAAAAAAAACGACCTAACGCGAATCGTAATTGCGCTCATCATCAGTAGAATAATGTACGCCACACCATACCTACTACGACTCACGCAGGAAAACAGACAACGGGTAGACAGAATAATCCGTAAGGCGTACAAAGCAGCTCTCGGGCTCCGTTTGTACACGCCATACGAAATACGCTTCGCACTAGGTCTACATTACAATTTTACGGAACACGTAGATGCACATCTCACGATTCAAAAGAGAGACTGACGGTAACGAGAACGATTCGCGCCGTGCTAGGCTCGTTACGCATACCTCTACCAGATTCCAGTAAAAACTCAGAACGAAAACCGAAACACATCACGGACAAGCTTGCAATAACCCCCATACCCAAGAACATGAATCCGGAACTTTATAAAGGGAAAAAGGGAAGTGCGAGCTTCCACCATCAGACATGCGCTCAACAGACGTGAAAAACCTACTCCACCTACGCGGCAATATATCCAGACAGAAAGGCCGCCATGGCAGCTGTAGTAAATCACCGCCTGGAAACAGTCGTCGTGGATTCTGCCAACGCGGTTGATCCGACGATTTCAGAGGAGGTGTCCACAACCCTAGCTATAAACCACACGAAGGGAAGAAAACAACATCAACACAACCGTACGATATCCGACACTCAGGCAGCCATTCGAAGGCTTAGGACAGGAGGAGTATCTGTGGAGGCCGCAAGGTTACTAGCCCACTAGCTAGAGGGACAGGAAAAAGATGTTAGGGTGATTGGGGTACTGGGTCACTAGGAACTAGAAACAGGCAAGCACATGCCGTAGCTCGTGCAAAAACGTTCCGAGCGCCATATACTGAGGAGGTCGACGTATACACCCAGATCCAAACCAATATTACAAGATATTGCCCTACTTGCACGAACGACGGGCGCACTAGCCCCTGCACAAAATTCTCTGACAAGAGACTAATCAGTCAGATGGAGGCAGTTACAAACAAACACATTCCACAAGTTAGCGACACTACAAACGTTTTATCCGACTAGATCCAGTTGAGCGCCAGTTGATCGACAGGGCGAGGAATGCGGCTGAAAGTACAGAAGTCCTTTACTGAGGGCCCCAGCCCGGGGAAACTCGAGACAACCCTTCAGAAATAAATATTATTCTATCTTTCTCTCCATTACTATTTCAGGAAACCAGAGATATTGATAATGTGCTAAATAACGTTTTCTTGTCAATTTTATTTTTAGTTCCAGAAACCAATTTGTCAAAAAGGTACATGTGTCCTTGATTTCAGGTTTACGACCTTTCCCTTATTCTACTGCTGACATCCGTGGATTAGCAACCGAAAAAAGGCCGCTTTATATCACGATATATAAAAAAAGATGCAAAAGGTTTTGGAAATATTCTTGCTCTTTAATTATACTAGGTCACCATAACTACCAAAGGGGCGGACGCAGGGATTTCCAGAAAGAAGGGTGGGAGGGGGAGGTCACGTGTTTATTGTTTAAGAACACCCCATCCCCTCCCTCGTTTCCCTGCCCTATTTTATTGCATAATGCACTGCCCTGCACTGAATAAACGTGTTAAGACGAGGTTGATTGTTCTTCTGTACTTAATATTAACATGTCAAAATTAACACCCAAGTCATACTTCATACTAAAGTAATACCAAGTCATACTAAATACTTCCATTAAGTTCATTATTCCGATCGCCCCGAACGCAACTTGCAAAAATAAACAAAAAATGTTGTTAGGAAAGCGTATTACATTATCCATCTTGGTATCCCATTCTTCGAAAAGTGTTGAAAGCCAGGGTTTCGCAAAAGCACAGACTTGTAATCACCTGCACTAAAATATATTTTTCGCAAGTTAATAATTAAGTTGATCTCAAAATGTTCCCCATCCAGGCCCGCGTGCCTAAGTTTAA
The DNA here is from genome assembly GCA_037355805.1 of Ixodes ricinus. NCBI lineage: Eukaryota > Metazoa > Arthropoda > Arachnida > Ixodida > Ixodidae > Ixodes > Ixodes ricinus. The sequence continues at coordinate 67,225 of JAZHYW010002779.1, forward strand.
AATGATGTACCATTTCCTGAAAACAGACGAACCATAGCACTTCGAAACATGTTTGCTGAATTATGGCTTATTTCAGAGGATTTGCCATACCAGCAACTTTTAGTCAAATGCCCAAAATTGTATATCTCTTCACCAGTTGAGAATTCGGTTGATCTCAAAAAGTTCCCGGACAAGGTGCTGTTTCCAAAATTTGAAATGATGAACGATTGTTTGAAAACAGCCGAGCCATGCCCACTTTGAGGCATGCATTTTCAAAGATGACTTATCTTAGTGGAATTTCCATAGTCCCGGGCCCTGAAGTTTTAATTTTGCCAACAGTTGAGAACTTAATCGATCTCAAAACATTCCAAGACGAGGTGCGTGTGCATAAGTTGGAAGTGATAAACAAATGTATAGAAACAGCCGTACCATGCCCACCTTGAGACACGTTTACTCAAAGATGGCTCAATTTAGATGATTTGCCATATTACCTGAATACACCCAAAGGCCTCAAACTTTATTTTCCATCCTTCGCGATTTCGCGTTTGTTCTCATAGTTTCCTTATAATTCGCAGTTTCTCGAAATTTAAAATATGAACGAATACGTAAAACCTGACGAACTGTCCCTATTTGGTGGTCGGTTTTCTCAAAAAGGGCTCACTTTGAGGTATCTTCCATGGTACTAGGCTGGACCCAAGGGCATTAAGGTTTGTATTGCGCTCTTAGTCCGGGACTGAACTGTTCTCCAAAGATTTCCTGGTGAGGCGAATGGTGCGCGAATTTCAAATTATGAATGAAAGCCTAAAAGTGGCAGAAGCATTGCTATTTCAAGACCGGTTTCATCAAAAATAACTAATTTTAGGCTATCTGCCATAGTACCATGATTTACTCGAAACCCTTTTATTTTATACTACGTTCGCAGTTGGAAACTGCGTTGTTCTCCGAAAGTTTCTTGTAATCGCGTGTAGTGATATTTGAAATGATAATTATATATGTAAAAGTGGCTCAAACGTATTCTCAGTGGAATTGTAAAAAACAAGTAGTCAAGGGCGTATATTATATTAGTTCGGTATCCGTATGCACAAACCGGCAGATACCTTTGAATAAAGGCTATCTGGGTTTAGAGGGACATGTCTAGCCTATCGCGCGAGTTTGGCGTCCTTATTGTTTTCTCAGTCGCTCGTGTTTATTTGTACATTGGGCATATCTGTGGGATAACCAATACAGCATAATCGTTTCTAATGATAATTGAAGTCACTTTGGCGGAAGTTTGGCTTTATTTGTATAGTGTTTAAACCATGCAATATATTTTTGTCATGCAGGTTCGTATATGCCTTTTTCAAGCAGGGAACTGTTTTCTTGCTCATATATTCTTCTTGTGTTAGTTCATAATATATGGAAAGAGTTTAATGAGTTTATATATATCACCATCTATTGTATTAAGAAAATGCTTACTGGGATGCACGACCAGTACATTTCTTCTTTTCCAAAGTATACGAAAACCGTTTAAGAATAATTAAAATGTGCAAATAAGTAACGTCTCAATATAATTAGTTTAGGAGTCTGTCAAGAAATATAAAGTCGTGGAGCCTGGCTATTCTTTGATAACTGTTTTAGGAATCAATATTCTTCATGATGTGTTTATTTTGGTGGCTTAGGGTGAAAATAAGATATCACGGGTGTACAAATTTATTGAGCTTTGCACTTTATTTTTAAGTTTGTCAAAACTTTTGTATAATCAGACTCAACACCCCATGAACTTATATGTGCATTATAAATTGTGTTTTTTTAAAGTCACTACGAATACAAAAAGGGCATACATATACTTATTATTTTTGTGACTGCATAAAAATTGTGCTTTATACTAATTGAAGTGGTTCCACCATTTCTGTCTAGAAATTGGAGGACAGTGCATGCCCTGAACATCTTACGCTATATAGTTTTTGTTTATATACATTTCAGCGCCATGCTTGGGTTCAGGCTTTTAATATCCCCAATCAGATCAGAGGACTAAAATGAAGTTGAAATACATTTATTCCCCATAAATATAAATTATTTCTACATACCTAAAGCTATTACTCTTATGTGACAACTTGTGAAAAGACCATATACGTTAAAGTTCAAAAATGCAGAATTGCTATAGATCCCTTTATTGGGCAAAACAACAAACAGTACATTGCAGACATACAATTTGAAAATCAGTGAGCGCGAAATAAGAATAATATCTGCAATAGTTTGAATATTATGGCGTTTTATTTAGTAAAAGAGCGTTATGGCTTCACGTATGAGGCTTCATCTTTCTCTAGTTACTGCATTTCTGATACGCGACAATCAAAATATCGCGTTCGACGTAAATTACGCTGTACACTGTACATTGTAATAGCAAAACAAAGTCGCTCGTTTCTTCATCACGAACGCACATTTTAGTGAGGCGCGCAAGAGAATGCACAATACCGCGGAATGGCAAGCGCGTATCTACCTCTCTTTAGGAAAATATATACGCCGCTTATAGACATTATTTCAGAATACCAATGTCAAAGGAAGAAGACGTACAATCGCGGAAATACATACTACAATCGCTTGGTCACGGAGCGTTCCCCTGCATCCTGATGTTCTCCTTTAACGACACACGTGATAAGCACGACAAAAATCGTGATGTTGCCCTTTTGGCACTGCGTAATGGACCATCGTTTCCTAACGTCAGCTGCGCTCTTTGCGCACACTCCCGGGCGAAGAGCGGCGTCAGAAAATAAATAGCAAGCGATGGATTTGACCGACGAGCACGCAGCTTCCATCGCCCTGTCACCTTAGCGGAGAACAATGTAAACCAAGGAACAGCAAGATGATGATTTATAAACAAAGTACCCTTGATCATTATTCGATCAAAACATCAATAGAAGCGAACACTCTGTTTCGATGTTCTCCTGAAACTCTTCACTCGACACAAATGTTTTTTTCATGAAGTGCATATTTTAATTGGCACCAGATAATTACAGAAACATTTTGAAACTACACGAGTCATGATAGATTTATTAATTGACACCCCGGTGCAACCGTGTTTTATATTATATTACACTTTTCATTAACGCAAAACTTAATTTTGTGATGTTTCGAAAATTAAGATTAACAGAATTTCTTGAACTCGATTTTACTGATGTATATATTCACAAAATCTTCGAAATCAAATATTTTGAACACATGCAAATCAGAGTGGTACAAATATTACGTTGTAAGTTCTAACATAATATATAAAACATCTCCAGATAACTTCCTAGCATCCATATATTATGCATTATTCAATATATGGTGAAGTTCATTGCGGTTCATATCAAAGTATGCTATAAATATAGTCGGGAAAGGTCCTTTTCTGGTTGAATAAAAAATCAATTTCGGAGAAACCTGCAAAAATTCTCTTAAAACAACTAATGGTTCTCAAAATTTTACTTTTGATTTATTTTTGCGTACACTTTAGTTTAAATCTAGCGAAGAAAAAAGTATATTTCGATTTTGTCTTGAGAAAGACCAGCGAGAACATTTTGCTTACTGATTTTCAAACATAACTGTATTCAGTATGAAGTACTTTAACAAAAAACAACAACAAGATAAACTGTATTCTACCAAGTCAGTCAAGTTACAATACAATTCTTTATAGTTATGTGGGCGCATGTCGCGAAGAACGAACAAGGAAATAAAAGAAAAACAAAGTTTATGAATCTGCTTATGTTTTTCCTTATCTGAGGCGGATGAAACTATAAAGCAGAAGTATTCAATGCTGTTAGAAATTCGCACTTTCTCGTCATTTTTGTAGCCATTTTTAATCGTTCAGAAGTTTATATTGAACTAGCACCGCTGAATTGATTTTAAAATCAAGACGGCCACTGAATACTTCGACAAACAAACCTAAACAACCCTTGTGGGCGACATAGAAATTGTGGGGTAATACCCAGTAAAGAAACCAGCAGCGTCATTGGTCATATAAATATAAATCCATTTAGCGCAGACTGATTAAGGGGTCGTATTTCTCTGTTATATCTCTAGATTTCAAGAAGCCTCAATTCAGTAAACAAAAATCAACCGACTCGCTCACTAATTAATCGGCAGATGGCTCAGCCAAAGTGCCACGGACGTCTTCTGAATTATGTCACTCAGTGCCTCGTTTCACTCTCGTTTGCTTATAATGACACCTGAGATGTACCGCAATGGCAATCACTCAAACCTGGACCCCCTACAAAAAAAGCAAAAACAACCACCTAAAAAAATTGAAACAAAATACAGTAAAACGTTGACATGCGATAGACAACGTGCGTATCATAGAAACCCACTACCTTTCAAACAGCGGGTCACGCAGCGGCACTGTGCAATGGTCAATAAAACAGTCGAGCGTTACTTCCTCCGGCTAGAATTTCCACCGCTTCCCTTTTGCGAGAGTGATGCCAATTATCCATAAGCATCTCAGATGTTCAGCAAGATGCAAACGAACTTTGCGCACTGCAAAATGTTGACAGTTTCTTCTCCGGAACTCGTCGCACAACAGAAGAAGAAAAATTGCATCAAGCTACGCTAGCGTGAAAAACCTTTTTGTTCAGGATGCACAATACATTTTGTCCCATACCATACTCCAGCACTGTATTTTTTCTGCATTTGTAGCCACTATGCGGTCCCCAGCGCAAAGAGATCAATACATGCTGGCCGCGATATTTGGCTCTTTGGCACTGTTTATACTTTTAAATAGTTTTTACTAAGACTAATGCTCAGTGTTGTGGTTTAACGCCCGACCTGAAAGGGTGGTTTGGAAACAAGAAAGTCGTTAAAAATATGAAAGCAATGTGTATAGATGCCCTGCGTTAAAGTTGGGCGTGGAAGGGGCAAAGCGAGATTACTCGTTATCTCACGGAGCTAGAAATAATTGATTTAACATTAATTAAACGGCCTCGTTTTTTCCACTCTCTCCTCTGCGTAAAAGGTGGAAAGTATGCAAGGCACAATCTAATTACGATATAGCTGTTAGTTTTACTTACATGGCGATTTGTGTTTATCTCTTTTCTCGTCATTTTGGTGAGCATTTATTTTCATTCTTACTACTTTATATTGTGCTTTACATCGCTTTCTAATCACCCAGTGTGATCAGCCATAGAGGGGTAACATTTGTGTTTTATTTTTTCTCTTCAGATAGAGATGTGACTCCGCTTTAGTGTACGATAAATTGTACGTTGTGCAGTGCGTTCGTTATTTTGAATATTGGATATTACTCTACATTTCTTGATTTATAAGAAACTTTCAAGATTATTGTTTAAGCAAACACTACCTTCCTAACCACGCTGATGCTGATGCAATGTACAAATAAAGTCCAAGTAATGTTAACGTAGCTTCAGAAACATAAAGTTAGGGGACTAAGAACGAAGCTCTGTGAAAGTAACTGGTTTAGGGGTTCTCGATGACGCTCAGCAATATTCTAATTGGAACTATACGTATCTTCTCAATAATTAGAAAGTCAGTTGGTCATTTTAGTTAATTAGTGAATTAATTTGTAAGTATCGCTTACTTTCTGACGTCCTAATCACGAATACACAAATGTTTAGAAATTTTGTCACTC
>JAZHYW010002780.1:0-22799 GCA_037355805.1 Ixodes ricinus
TCCCATGCGAAGTGTAAAGGTTAGATGACTGGTCGCGGAAGCACCCTTTGTTAGTTTTAAATGTCGCGTTCTGGTAAATTCGAGAACCTTGTTGCTTGTTGAAGGTCCAAATGTTCTACGAGCCGAACTCTTCTACGCCGATTTTCCCGGAGCTCTTGTGTACAAAGCGGGCGCCGGGCGTGGCTCGGACAAGCCGCAGTCAGTCTCGCCTCCGCTTGCTGTTACGCCACCAACTCGCCGCCGGCTTTACTGCTCTCTCGACGCTCGTTCTTTATTTTGTTCGGCATTACGTTCGCCCCTGTTAAACTTTCAGTTTGAAACGGGGTTTTTGCCGGTTCTGATCCTGTCATTCGTGACAATATATATTTATTATATTAGCAGGAAATACTTTTTTTATTAAAATTATTTCACTGTCCCTTTACGCCATTATGAGTCACCCGTGGTTGAGAAAGAAGCCGGGCCTTCCTGCAATGAGATACCGTATTCTGCAAGGAAGATGCCGCAACATAAGTGTAAGAGAAGCCCCCACCCACAACTTCTTTTACTGGCGATGCTTTGTGGTGTTTCCAAGTGACTTTTGTTCGATCTACCTTTGATCTTAACTTTTTTTTCTTAACTTCGGTTATAATTTCCGATATGCCCGTCGAGCACACCAGGCAGCACACCAATGTTGGCCCAACCTTGGCAGAATATTGGATTGGTTGATTCTAATATTGAACACGAAATTGGAACGCAACTCCCTCCAACGTTGTGCCAAATAAATTTCTGATATTGGCATTCCAGTTTATGCATACATGGCAAAAGAGTAGCCCTCAAATAGATGGGACACATACAAAGTAGAATATAGGACGAGCGCTAGCTTGCAACTATACGGGTAATTGAAGTTAGCGCTCGTATGGTGTTCTACTTCTTGTGTTCCGTCTTTTTGCGCTACTCTTTTACCATATATGTTTACGACCAACTAGCCTGCCACTCCACTATTTTAAGAAGTTTATCCAATCAAATGCCGATATCTCTAAGCAATATTGCGCCATGACATTTAATTTTTGATTGAAATAATACTTCAGCATTTACCATATTGATCCCAATGGCAGACCAAGTTTTCATGAATAAAACGTTAGGGCGCAAACAAGTTGGTGAAGGTTTAATATTTTGGACAAAACCCCGACGACTGGGGGAAAAAGGACAACAGAACACAAAATCTCAAACACAGCTGCTGTGTTTGAGACTTTGTGTTGTCTTGTCCTTCTTCCACTCAGTCTCGGGGTTTTGTCTAAAATCTCAGGTTTTCATATAATATTATCGAACGATAAGGCAGAGTTTCCGATATTATTATCCAATATTATGCCACGATTTTTAAATAGTGTTATCAAATATTATGCCCCGACTTCCGATATCCGGGTCCACTGATGCGCAATTTTAGTGCAGTAATGTTAACCAATTATATTTCGACTTTTCCGATTATCTACTACCTCACAAACCGATTCCTTCAATGTAATTATCCAGGTACATTCCAGTTTTCCCAAATATTGGCAGCCCAATGATTTTTCTTTATTGGCTAGGTCATGCTTTTGGATCTCGTAATGTCTTATTACCCCGCTTTTTTTAATCATTTCAAGCAGAATAAAAGCCAACAGCGTTAATAATGGTCACATTTTCAACATGGATTTTAGAATTGTTTTGCTAAAACATCTTTTAATAATAGTTAATATGAATTTGACGACAAAAATATTTATCGTATCATATATATTTGTTTTAGTACAGTTGATGTCAAATTAAATCGAAGTTTAGTCATCAATGTTTGCATTACACTAGGAGACAAAAACACAAAACTATTTTAACGATCCTCAATTTTTCTGAACTAATGAACGTCTGCCCTTTTTTCAATTGCGAGTCAGCCAAAGTAATATTCACGACAACTTGACATCTTTTTGAAGTATGAACCTCCAACTTAGCCACAAATTAACACTGATTTTTAGAAACACTACTGCCTTGAATATCTTCGTTTCCAAAACATAAGGTGTTTCAACAGGATTCTCAGCTCGATGACTACTCCAAGGTCGCTAACTGAAGAGTTAGGAAACACAATTGAAAATCTTAGCTTGTCTAATAATTCAACAATAGGTATTATAAGTTCCGGAAAAAGAGGAAATGGATAATAGAAGGTTACTACCTGCTAAAGACTGCAAAGGCGTTTTTTAACAATTCAGATAGGGCATGAGGTTGACGGCAGTGGACAAAATGATAAAAGTTTTTACGTTCCTAAATACCTTATTCGTAAAGTATTTAAAATCATACTCAAGTCATTGAATCTGCAAGTATCTTGAATGGCATACAAATACTGGAGAATGTAATTTAATTTATTTGAAAATACTTCCCTTTCCATAATTTGTATTCATGTCAGTGACAACACAATTATACAGTGGTGCAAATATGGTTTACCGAAAGGTTTATTAGCACGCAACAGAACCTTATTCTCGAACTTGTCGTCGTATATCTGTCCTCGTTTGCGCTGGAAGACATCACGGCATAATTCTCGGTTCACTCACAAAACGCAGTACAACCGACAAATGTAATACAAAACTCATTACCTTTTTATTTTCCTTGCAATAAGATCTGAATAAGTACACAGACGAGTTGTCTGGAATGTAAACGTTTCTAAATAACATTAAACAATTGTTCATGCAGAACTGAAAGCATAGAATAAAATTTCAGACGCACATTCAGGTTCTTCCGATTTTGAAATTAGAAGCTTTGCCAACGGAGAACATCTTCGCCTTGGGGCTGCATAGCTTGCATTTCACTTCCAGATTGCCGCCTTCTCGGACACACATTCAAAATGGGCTTTCACGTTAGGATAGAACCTTCGTCTATTATCGTGTTGAGTGTGACAGCTGTTGAGAAAGGGACTTTTTGTTATATGAGAGTAGTTTTGTGGGGTTGAGCGGATGAGCCCACCTCGAGTCTCATGGTGTTTCGTGTCACCCAGCCTGCGGATGCGCCGCTAAGTCTGAGTCCAATGCCTCATCGGACCGACTAAAGATCGTTCGAGAAAGAACGCGGCCCGTTGTCGACCAGGTGTATAGATTGAAGAAAGACGAATAAAGGAGGAGGCTTTTGGTTGGTCTTTGGGATGTGAGTGTGACTCTGTCGTGCTTGATTGGCTGCGCTTGAGCTCAACGCGATTTTGTTTTATAAACATATTTACTTGTTTAAGATTAAATCAAGTTGGGTTAAATACAAACAAAACGTCAAAAATGAAGAAAACAATTGTTTGTCTATTAATGCAATTCAAGTATAAGGCGGAAGTTATCACTGATGCATGTTACGAAACATTTTTGGGCGAAACAAAAGAGGTCGATCCAGGTCTTGCGATATCTCTAAATATCACGTCCTACGGCGCACCTTAGATGTGTCCTTAACTGCAATTAATATTCCCCATATGGGGATCTACTAGAAACCAACTTGGGATACGGGAAATGAGTGAATTGATAACGAAGAGAGCCCAGATAATATCCACGGCACTGGTCGCACCTTCTTCAAGTAGGTTGCGTTCAGAGAGGCACAAACGTAGAGAGACGCTTTGTTGGCATTTTGAGAGGTCATCCTGTTTGTAGTCCGTCTCCTGTCTCGTTCTTTGCTTATTAATGTTCGCTTCATAGGAGAGTGTCTCGCGAAAGCCATAAGGGCCGTACTGTCGACAAAATAAATAAGTCTCAACGTTTGCTGCCGCAAAGTCAAACATCAGAGAAGCAAAAAAAAAAGTTATTTAGTTTGTGTTCACTTTTCATTTATTCTGTGCATTGCTGTCGTGGGACGTTTCCTGTTCTGCATTGCGCCGCAGCGTGGGAATTTTAATCCTGTAAAACCACCCTTTTGTTAGAGGACTGTGTAAGGGGAACTTTAGGAAACAAAACGCGCTTTTGGGAAGGCGAGGGGAAAACTTTCAATGCACGAAATTTGGGTAAAATATGTGTCACACTCGGCGAAAAGCGACGTTCTCACGAGCTCTATTTAAGTCACAATCGCTTGTCGGAGCAGAAAAGCGCATTTAATGCTCGAGAGAATGTTCCACGTTTCCTCAAGTGCCACGCCCACGCCACTTCATACTCGAAAAAATTTGGGAAATGAGGAATGTCAAAACAGTATTTGCGATAAGGAGTACAGGATACTAAAAATGTAATTAAAATACAGTATGAAATATTCGAGATCAAAAGCATTTCTAATATATCAAGATATTTTAAAAAGTATTTGGAATACAGTATCTCGTGTAGTGTATTTGAGATAGGCAGGTGTATGGTTGACGGACAGCGAACGTTATGTCTTGTGAACAAACAAAACAACACTCGATTAAAATATAGGATCAGGTCATCAGGCAACATTATGTTTGCCTTCGATTGGGTGAAAGAACATTTCAGAAATTACCGAGATAAAATACGATAGGAATTGGTAACTCTCTGTGTTTATTAAACTTTAGCTAACAAAGCAAATATGAAAAACAAAATAAGAATCTTTCCAGAGGAAGAATCGGGACAAACCGTATGATCTCAATAGTGATTGAATAAAGGCAGATATACCTTCACAATCATACGATTTCGTGTGTAGACCAGACACGAAATCATATACTGTATTAGTTTACTTGGGCCAATAAGAAAACGCAGCTTTATTCTTAGGATTAGCAGACCGTTGTCTAGTTTAAAAAATATATATGGTGCAATCAGTGCACAGTTGTATTAGAAAGTCGCCTGAAGTTAATCAAGAAAGAAAAGAAGAAAAGCCACAAATAACATAACTGACATCGTCCAGTGTTTTCTTGTATTTAAGCAGGCCTTCATTTGTGAATGAAAACTACATATTTGACGGTACTTAATTTCATCTTTCTTTCAAAGACAAATATATGACAAAAACAAGACTGCTATTTGAAGAAAAACCTATATACAGTATGTTGCCACTCGTGGCCTACAGATATCAAAAGAAAGCACAAAAACTTCAAAAATAAAAGTAGAAATTAAACAACTCTAGTGAAAATACACCAGGCCGAGGGCAGGTGTGATTTGGATGTGACTCAGACGTTCTCTCAGATGTGATTTGGGACATTTTCACACCAGCAACCTGGCATGTCTGGTGTGACACCAGAAATCTGGTGTGTTGGTGTGACACCAGCAATTGGTGTTCTGGTGCTAAATATGGGACATCAGGTTTTGTTGTGGTGTGACACCAGAGCAACTGTTCACTGGGTGTTGCTTTACTCACAAAAAAGGGTACAGTGATAAGTTTGATAATAACGCTGATGTAATAATTACTTTATTGGAAAGCACTGCAGTAAAGCTTCGGAAGCTTTACTGTTGTAGGGAGTTAGCGTGGTCAACTGAGCTTGTCCGGCTTCACTGCCTGAGTCGAAGAACTGACGCTCCTGTCGTTCTGCAATTCTGGCTTTCAATGCGGTTGACTCGCAGGCCTTGCGGTTGGCCTTCAACTTGCGGTTGACTCGTTCGCACCTCCGCCAGTTGTCTCCTTCTAAGGCATCATGCATCACAGTCTGACAGGCGGTCGATTTCTCGCCCTAATGAAAAATATACCAGCGCATCCTGGTGTGACATCAGAGAACTCCTGGTGTGACACCAGAATATCTCGGTGCCCACCAGCAATGCTGGTGTATCGAGCAACAACTCGCGCCTGATGTGCCCACTCAGAAACGCTGGTGTACCCACACATCAGCCTGATGGGTACACCAAGAGAGTCTGTTGGTCACACCACAAGGGCTCATGTGCTCACATGGGCAGCTTGGTGTGCGCACCACGCAGTTTGATGTGACACCAGAGCTGTGTTTTTGCTAATTCTTTCCTCCCCGTCCGCGAGCGTATTTTCTATTAGGTCGGGCGCCGTCTCGTCCCCCGACGGGGTGCTCTGTTTTTTCCCGTCTGGGTGGTCGCCGAGACCCCGCGGCGGGGCTCCTTTGTGCTCAAGAAGTGTCCCCTCGTCCCGAGAACTTTCCGGGTGGCCTTGAGCAGTTTAGGCGATCGCCGGCTGTCTCTTCGAGGGTTTTGCTTCCCTCTGCCGGTATTCTTTGTTTAAGTTTGAGAAAATACGAAGTCTTCCTTGTGAGTCGAAGCCGAAAAGATGTGTGCTGGCGCTCTGACTTCCGACGATGTTGGTTTGGTAGCAAAACAACAGAAGAAAGCTAGTAATTAGCTACAGTTTTTGGTGCCGAAAACAGGGAATTAACGGCCAGATCTGCGCCACTAGAGCGAGGAGGGCGTCAACCGCCTGAAGCGAAAGAGGTTCGCCAGCCGCCACAACAAAGATTCAACGGATTGGCGTCCAGCGGTCTACGGATCCAACTAACATCGGTGAGCTCGAAGAAACATTTGATATTCCTACTACTTAAGGAAGCTTCCCTGAAAGAGCTGACAAGGAAATCGAGCCATCTGTCGAATGTGATGCCTTAGAAGAGGAGATCTCTGGCGCGGAGGGCAGTGCGGAACGGATCAGCGTAACTAAGACACGAGTCAACCGCAAGCTGAAATGCCAAGAATTGCAGAACGACAGGGCGTCCGGTTGCGTCCGACGCAGGCAGGGCTCCGACAAATCCCCAGTTACTCGCGGTCTCCCTGCAACAGTAAAGGCTTCCAGTTTTACTGTTGTGCTTTTTGCCTTTTTTAATGAGGCAATGACAGCAGCGTTGTTGTCAAACTTGTCATTATACCCTTTCTGTAGAAGCAACACCCAGTCAACAGGTCGCTCTGGAATCACATTACAACAAAACCTGATGTCCCACCAGAACACCATATTGCTGGTGTCACATCGTACACCAGATTTCTGGTGTCACACGCAATACACCAGATTTCTGGTGTCACACCAGAACACTCAGGTAATGTCCCAAATCACATCTAGAAAAAGTCTGGTGTAACAAGTCACCCAGCCTCGGCTGGTGTGCTTTTCACTCTAGATGTCCAGTTCTTCGAGAAGCCTGTACAAATAGAAGAATATCAAATCTTCTTCGAGCTCACCGATTTCTGGTTGATCTGTGGCCAGCAGGATGCCACTCTCATTGATGATCTTTGTTGTGGCGGCTCAGCAGGTAATCTTCTTTGCTTCAGGCGGTCGACGCTCGTCCTGGCTCGTAGTGGGAATGATTTTGCCGTTAATTCCCGGTTTCGGCACAAAAACTGTAATAATTACTAGCCTCTTTGTTGTTTGGCTAGCAAGACTATGTCTAACTATCTTAGCTCGTCGAAAGTCGGAAAGCGCACCAACACACATCTTTTCGGTTCGACTCACAGAGAAGACTCGTTTATTTTCTCTAACTTCACAAGATAAAAACGACTTATGTCACAAAATTTGCAAAGGGCCTTTGGGTGGTATTAGTATCTACAAGATAAGAATGACAGATTCAAAGCAGAGCTGTCAAATTAAAGTCTAGGATATGCACGAAAACAACGAAGAGCTTTTGACAGTCCCAGCGGGGTCCAGCGTGAATTGACCACCTGGGTATCTTTTGACATGCAGCTGAAAGCTCAGTTAGAAGTGCCTCTCCACAATACGCCTCAGTCATACAGGCACAGCAAGGAGTTCGCAGGACTTGATAGACGTACACAGTTTCCGTACAAACAAAAGGATTCAATATAAAAGAAACAATCACGAGCCCGAGCCATTCCTTGCATTGCAGAGACTTGAAGAAAGATGCGCACTGTGAAACCATTGCTTTCGTTTTGCATGCTTTACACCATATTCCCCTTTCTAAGAAGTTATGCAAACATTCAGCTGTATCGAGTTTCTTAAAGAACACTTCAAACCGGTTTTTGAGCACTCTTTATTATATGTACATTGCAGAAAGTTATGATAATGCGTACGTCGCCAGATCAATCACTTGGTTTCAGCTGATGCACACTAGCGCTGAAATAAAACAATTAATCATATTCATTAAATTAGAAGAGTGATCAAATGACTGCTGTAAAAACTAAAATGTAGCAACAAATTGCTTATATCGCTTCACACTAGTATAAAATGTTAGCGATTTGTGATTGATATTATCACAATATTGAGCAAGAACAAAGTTTTGAGGGATGTCACAAACCTGAGCACAGTGTGAACGTAAGTCTTCGCAGAAATACCCTATGACACGTCTCGTTGAAGAACCCTCATTGTTGGTATTACACTTCTCCGCAGGAAGGTATAGTACTGGAGCTGACAGCAGACTCCACGTACGCTGGCATACTCGCAGCGAAATATGCGGCATGTCCTCAAACATAGCTTCTATATTGTAGCTCCTTACTCAAAAACGACGGCGGTTCTTCGCCTCCAAGCCATATTCCGTTTTTCTCTTACGATGGCCGCAGCGGACGCTACGGCCTACCGTAGCCATTCCAGAGTTCAGAAGGTGTCACGTGTCCTCTCGGTTGTGCGGAGCGACGCGCCGAGCGTGAAGTCACGTGTCACTTCGTGGAGCATTCGACTGGCTAAGATGGCTCACAGCGTCCGGTGTTTAACATCGTAGGGTGAAACCGAAGGTTTCTGTCTTTCACATTCCACCGTCTGCCACCTTTTTCGACTTTTTCTTTTTTTTTTTCTTTGGGGGGGATGGATGGGGTGTGACTTCGGAAACTTTTCCATGCACCACAATGGGACCTCACTCAAGGGCAGCGGATTAGCGAACACTTTGGAGAGCTCTCCCGTAAACACCTAAAGTGGAGATCGCTTTCGTGTCGAATGAAACGCTCTGAAAATGCGTCACTTTTTTGCACCACCCTGTCGACTAAAGCAATATTTATGCGCAAAAATCACGAAAAATAAAACGTCTCACAAGTATGCCATTGTTTAAGCGCAAATCCAGACACAAAACTATATATTATTCGGGAACATTGAAATGCGGTAGATCTTTGACACACTCATCTAGCTTGGCTATCAGAATTATCGGTGCCAACGAGTTTAACATTTAGCAACAAACAGGTTGGTAAATATTGGCAACTGTAGTTCTTCCATTCACTCTGACATAAGGATTTGTTACTAGCAACCTTCGTTAATAACGACCATTTGACGGGCACTCACATGAAGCGGATTACATTAAATGTTCTGCAGCGTTCGTTTTAGTGCCCCATTTTCTGTTTTGGGTCAAATACTACATTAGTATGCACTGAACATTTTGCAGACAGTCTTGCGATTTCGCAGTTTTGCTCGAAGAAAGGCTCCGCAGATGTGACCCGACCCAAGTGCATAGAGCGGCTCCTTTAGCGTGAACAAGCGATTGCCATTTTTTTGTTTTGATTGAATGTTGGCAATATAATCCTATTAGTGCGGCGAAAATTTGCTCTTTGGGTGACTGACCTCTGTGGTAAAAATTGAACATCACAATGCGCTTTCGTAGTAAAATGCAAAAGGCCGAGTATTTTGTAAGTTCATGCCGAAAATGGCGCGTAGCGTGTACACGGAGGTAACGGCGGACTGCGAGCAGTGAACGCGAGCATCTACTCAGCGTGAGGTCGTGTTTGCCCTTCCATGGCGACACTGTCTCACTCTGCATATGAAACCTGTGTGCGTGTTCAGTGTCAAGGGTGGTGCGTAGCTTCCGGATGAGACACAAGAAAGAGCCACGTGATCTTGGAGCGGTGCTGAACGTTTCGCACCGTGAAGCTAGGGTATAGTAAGGTTGTAGGCTGGGAGAGATGGTACGGGTCTAACATCAAGGAAAAATAGAGCACAAAAACGAGAGGGACAGAAGATAGACAAGCATTAGTCCACGATTCAACTGCATTGTATGTTGAAAACAAAGAAATAAACAGACACTTGCGGCGTACCGAGGAAAACAAAAAACACTGACACCAGGGGCGCGGATGATATCAAACGCATGGACCACTCTTAAATTGATGAAGTAGACACAAACTTGCGGTAGGCCTTCAGAGAGGATAATTATCGGCACGAGAGGCACGCGGGCAACGAAGTTCAACCATGCTCGCAACTCTTTCAATCATCCTTGTCAGATTCAGGAAACAGAGAGGGCTGGTCAGACACTGGCGGTTCCATAACCGGCAGATAATAGCAGATGCTTTAAATGTTTCTCTGTGCGTTTGTCTCCGTATCGACATAACTACAGATAGATTATCTGAGTGAGGTACACAGGAGCAAGATTGTGCAGCGCTGTAGGTGACAGCCTCACTACCGACTCTAGGCAGAGAATTATGTTCCCCAAGCTGGTCCACCCGGAACACCGTCTAGTTTGGCCGACGTAAGATCTACCACAGGAGAGCGAGATGCTGTAATCCACCCCCAGGCACAGGGGCGCAACCAGAGACGCATGTTTATTTAAGCATGTGTGTTTTGGGTGTGTTTTCTGCTTTAGCTCTAACCTTAGGAACTAACTTGGCTCATCTTTTGAAGAGGGGCTGAAAGCTCAAAGGGGACACCATACCGATTGCTCAGCTGCTTGTGATTACACAAAATGCTGCGTAAGTGCGGTATATTTGCCGCCAGTTTTTTTATGCCATTTCGCCTGTTTTTCTTGGCCCCCTTAACTTTTTTAATGAAGAATCCTCTCACCTTCGTCACAGCCTGGGACAAATAACCAATAAACCCGTCCAAAAGATATCCTGCATTACACATATTCACATTCTTAAAGTAGTAAAACGTGACATAGCGACATCCTGCCTATCATCGGCCCTAAATCAGTGATGTTTGTATCCTATCAATGACTAGTTTATACGCTCCCAATTGGAATACTAAAACCATCTGGCTATCCGTCCCAGGTTCTAGCAGGAGTGGGGCAATCCTTGATTAAAAACGTTAAACAGGCTGAAAAAATTAAAGCCGTTTACAACTCCCTGTAACGCCGAACTAGAGCGCAGCTCTTGAGGAGGAGGAGGGAAGGGTACTGAGGGGAGGGCAAACTCCTCCTCCCTCCTCCTCAACTCCTGATCCTACCAAATACTCCTCCTCCCTCCTCCCTCCTCCTCCTCCTCCTCCTTCCTCCTCCCCCTCCTCCTTTCTCCTCCCCTCCTCCTCATCCCTCCCCTCTTCCTCCCCCTCTTTCCTCCTCCCCTTCCTTCTCCCTCCTCCTCCTCCTCCTCCCCTCCTCCTCCTCCATCCCCTCCTCCTCCCTCCCCCTCATCCTCCTCCTCCTCCTCCTCCTCCTCCTCCTCCTCCTCCTCCTCCCTCCTCCTCCTCCTCCTCCTCCTCCCCCTCTCCTCCTCCTCCTCCTCCTCCTCCTCCTCCTCCTCCTCTTCCTCCTCCCCCTCCTCCTCCTTTCCGCGCGGTGCATTATGGGATATTTCCCATGATGCACCGCGCGCCCACCGACGCGACGCCGACGGCGACGGCGACGCCGCTCAAGCCGGAAACGGGCGCCTAAGAGCTGCGCTCTAAAAACCAGGGAAATGTCGACAACAACAACAAGAAAACGGGTGCTGGTTATACTGGATTTACATTAAATGTTTCATAATATCAGGCGGGTGGCCAATCAGGATTGTGTCCTCTTAGTCATCTCTCGCCAGTCCAAAGGTAGAGGCGAATTTCTCTCTGAGGTTCAAACTAAAGCAGAAAACATTTAAAAGCTCGTATTCTTAAACGAATATGCCTCTCCATTTCTACCCTGTCATTAAAACGGGCTACAACATCCACCTTTCCTGTGTTAGATCTTACATCGGCCAAACAGGACGGTGTTTAAATAATCGGCTTAAGGAACATAATCTCTACATGAAGTCTACGGCGGCGGTTACCCTATCATTGCTCACTACAACCTGCTGTTCTGTATTTTAGTTCTTAAATAAAACTATTGTATTAGGTCGATAGAGAGACAAGTACACTAGAGAAATTTCGAAGCGTTTATTACCTCCGGTTTGAAAGACCACCTATCAGTCAGCTTTCTGTTTTCTTGACTGAGAGGGAAAATTTCATTTTAAAGTGTAGCGAGTATGTCTGAAGTCGTTGCGGCGCCCCTCGTGCCGATTGTTTTCTCCCAAGCGTATGCCACACGTTTCAGTCTACTTCATCCTTTCAAGTGCTAGTCCGAAGAAAGAACGGTGAACGAGCAGTGGTTATTCGCGGTGAGGATGATCTTGTCAGTCTAAAGTAACTTCGTAGGAAAGAACGTCTGAAGTTTTGTTATTTTTATGCCTAATCTGTCTCGTGATATCGCATCTTTGAAAGGTCACTATCTTTCACTTTTTCATTTGAATGCAAGGAGCTTGCGAAAAAATTTCGACGAGGTAAACCTTTTTTTATCTGAGTTAAATCAATGTTTTGACATAATCTGTTTTAGTGAGACGTGGTTTACATCTGATGAGTGTGTCCAGCTGGCTGGTTACGACTGTGTGTCTGCGTGCCGCTCAAGAAAGGCTGGTGGTGGTGTTGCCATATATATTCGCTCAGAGCTATCATACAAAATAGTTCCTGAATACAAAATTATAGACGACAACGTTGAGTGCATTTCGATTCAATGCTGTGATATTTTGTTTGCTCTCTTGTACCGTCCTCCATCTGGATCCGTAAATGATTTTCTGCATTTCTCAGAAACGCTGCTTGAACAGAGCATAGAACTGAAGTTACAGGTTGTTCTTGTTGGTGATTTTAACATTAATGCTTCCGCGGACAATGTATCATATTTGCGTTTTCAAGAGATATTTGAATCTTATGGTTGCACAAACACAATAACTGTACCAACTAGAATCACCTCGACTTCTGAGACAACCCTTGACCTCTGTATTACAAATCTTCCTATTGAGAATTTGAGATCAGGTGTATTAACGTGCGACATCAGTGATCATTTGCCAATATACTGTCTAATGCCTGTTAACCAGCTGTGTAAGAATAAAGAAAAAAAGCTGGTTAGAGATTATTCGGAACGAAATATTCAGCATTTTAAGGATCTTATTTCCTGCCTAGATTGGGATAGTGTTTTGAGAGAAAATGATGCAAACACAGCCTATGACGTTTTTTTATCCTGCTTTGTGTCCGCGTATAACACCTCTTTTCCCCTAAAAACACGTAATAAGCATAAGAAAACTCGAAAACCATGGATATCTCGTGAATTATATACAAGAATTAAAAACCGCAACAAGTTATTTCAAATATTTCTAAAAACGAGAAGCGAAAGTGACCTTTGCATATTTAAGAAAGTTCGAAATAAACTAAACTCTGATATTAAAAAAGCAAAATGTGAATATTATATGAACAAATTTTCAGAGGTTATGGGAGATCCCCGCATGATATGGCAAACAGTAAACGAGATCATTTCTAAAAATACCTCGGCAAGAAAAGTTCAATTTTACAATGAGGCGCTGACGGATGAACAGATAGCAAATCTGTTCAATGCGCATTTTGTGGCTGTTGGTGCTCCTTTAAATAACTGTGTAGAAATACCATGCGAGCAGTTCATTTCGACAAACTGTCTAAATTCTCTTTTCTATATCCGACAGACCAATGTGAAATAGTGGAGTTAATTCTAGCATTAAAAAATGATTGCGCCTCCGGGGCAGATGGCATTAAACCAAAACCGTTAAAAGCCGTTTGCGACGAAATCAGTATTCCACTCGCGCACGTTTGTAACCTCATGTTATCTACGGGTGTCTTTCCAGACAAAATGAAGCATGCACGTGTGACGGTTATACACAAAGGTGGCCCAGTTAGTGACTTAAACAACTATAGACCTATTTCTGTACTTTCAGTCTTTGCAAAGATAGCCGAACATATTATAAATAAAAGACTTGTTAAGTTTTTGACTTTCAATAACATTTTAGTAAAAGAACAATTTGGTTTTCAGAAAAATAAATCGCCAGAAGTTGCACTTCTTGGAATTAAAGAACAAATTCTCGAAAACATTGAACAAAAAATATACACGCTTGGTATATTTCTAGATCTCAAGAAGGCTTTTGATTGCGTTCAGCATAACATACTTTTACAGAAACTTCCGTTTTGCGGAATACGCGGTATTCCCTTATCACTGTTTAAAAGTTACCTCACTACAAGAACGCAATATACAGTAGTAAATGGAGTAAAGTCAGACGTTCAGTACATAAAGTATGGGGTTCCTCAGGGGTCTATTCTTGGTCCTATATTATTTTTGTTATATATTAATGACATTGTAAACATACGTGGCAGTTCAAATATAGTACTATATGCAGATGACACAAATATTTTCTTTTCTGGCTCTGACATCGACGACCTCTTTGGAAAGGCAAAGCAGTGGTTGCGGGGATTAGACTTATGGCTTAGATCTAATAAACTTTCTTTAAACATAGAAAAAACAAAGTACTTACTGTTTAGACCAAAAGGAATGATACCACCTTCCAATTTGCAATTAAAATTCCAGGACTCTTATATTCAACCATCTTCAACCATTCGATTCTTAGGGGTTTTATTCCATGAAAACCTATCATGGACGCCACATATCGATTCTCTAAGAACAAGTCTTTGTCGAGCCGTTGGTGTTTTAAATAGATTAAGATATTATCTTCCAACAAAAGTGAAACGTCAAATTTATTTCGCCCTTGTGCAATCCCGCATAAGCTACTGCCTTTTAGTGTGGTCAACGACATCCCAAACAAATCTAGACAATATTGTATCCATACAAAAGCGAGCATTGCGAGCAATAGGTAACATCCAACTTCTTAAAAGTGCCACACCATATTTTAGGACATATCAAATACTCAACGTAAGAAATCTACATAAATACAAACTATCACTTGAAATTTGGCGGCAATTTCAGATCGATAAATTGGCGTTCCATGCTAAGTACCACGCGAAAGATAGCCCGTATAATTTAAGGCGACATTTATTAATAAAATCGCGTTCGCGAACGAATTATGGAGACCAGAGGTTGAGTTTTCTGATACCAGACCATTTAAACCAGTACCCGTATATTTTAGCTTCATTGGATTGCGTACGATCACTCTATCAATATAAAAATATTGTAAAAGAACATTTACTCACAGGGGAATAAAACCGGATGTGTTTTAAGCAAAATACTTAGGATGTAAACTAAAAAATTGTCCTTTCACGTTATGTTGTTTTGTGATGTGTTTGTTTTGTTTTGTATAGATTTTCAGTTTGGAGTGAAATTGTATCACTCCTCATTTGTTCCATGTTTTTGCTACCGCTGCTGCCAAAAGGGGGCATGGCCCCGTCAGGCATTTATGCCTTTAGCCATGTCCCCTGAGACATCTCTGTACCGTTATGTCTTAAATAAAGGTATAAACAAACAAACAAACTGGGACATGCCTTTGATGTCCTTGCTGCGCCCTTGGTGCAAGAGTCACTTTCCCTGCATGTCACACGTTCCTGTTTTCTCTTCTTTTCAACGTACAATACATTTAAGTTGTGAGTTAGGGCTTGTCTGTCTTCTGTGTTTTGTTCCTGTCCCTCTCTTGTCTTTCAGTGTGCTATTTTTCAACATGTTCAATGACTAAAACTCGCCCTCTTACTACCTTACTGTCATATATTTCTTTACAACGGTTCTTCTCTATCATCTGTCATCTTCCCCTTCACCAACCCGATGCTTCTGGTCGACCTTGCCGCCCCTCAGCCTGTGCAGGCCAGGGTCGCTTCGTGGCACGTCAAACTAGGTATACGCCCCGATGAACTCCTTGGCCTCTGCGGCTTCCTTACACCTTCCTGAGTCATACTAGAAGGGCTTGAAAAATTCTAGGATACGAGTGTTACCGCCATGCACTCTCCATCAAGTACTTCCCTTGGGCGGCAGCAGTGTCCTTGCCATTGATCTAGAAACTTGGCATCGCATTATCCTTTATAATTTGAACAAGACAGCGATTAACGTAACTGAGTTTTTTCGAGTAGAATCGGGCACAATTTCCTAAAAAAGTAACTTCCAGCTTTCATACGATTTACCACCTACGGCGATATTAACGATTTGTTCAAACCTTTCCAAACAGTCACGAATCGCTAGGCCCAAGTTTTGCGTTTAACGTGACTCACTGTCCTCTGAGTTGCTCACGTTATCTAGAAACGCCGCTTACATGCTATTGACGAAGACAGGACCACGTTGTGTCTCGGTATATGTAGACACTCTTCTGGATCCCGACGTGTTCAGGTTCACAATCGTAGACATTTGATCAACTTCCTGGTTGATAATAAACTGCGTGTTTTGGAGTTAGGTAAGAAGTTTTTTTTTACCCTTTTATAAAAAAGGAGATACAGCCGTGCACAAAAAATCTCAATGCATATGTGGGCAGTTATGAAAAAAGTTTTGGAACCATGATGTAGCTTTGTGGGAACGGCTATCGTTGAACCAGCTTTCTCGTAACATAGAAAAAGGCTGAAAACATCTAAGCTGCACTTGGATGTTTTCTGTAGTGCAAAAACTCACAAAGAGGCATGTCCTTATTAAGCGATTGCTACCAAGAGGGATACGTGGCAGCGACAAATGACCGCGCTGCTGGAAAATCACCTCTCTGGTTTAAAACTACAAGATCCCTTAATGGATCGCAATTTGGAAACTGATGTTGAAATTTTGAGTAGAAATACTCTTTTACCTCTCCAGTGTTATTCACCCTAGACATCCAAGATATATTTGCTTTCTCTCCATAAAGATCTACTTGATTCTGTAAAACTCTGCAATGAGCTAAACTCATCTTTAGAAACTAATGTGGCATATCTATAGTTTTCTTCAATTTTTCCTTTTCTATTTAATTTCTACATTCATAGGGTGGAAAGAAGGGAATATATCGACAGAGATCGGGGGTGTTCATAGGATCATGTGTTGCCTAATACTTAGTGACATCTTTTAAAAGTTGACCAGGCTATTGAAGTCTTAATTAATGCAACTCTAGTTACAAAATGCGTTTCGGTATATAGTTGACTTCCTACTAATCTGCAGTTGATCCCCAGAGCATAATACAATTTCTACCAGTGGTTGGACAAAATCGGGATAGAAATGTATCGCGATAGTATTTCAGAAATACATTGCTTACCTGTATTTCTGTATCGCGATACAATTTTTTTACCGGTATCTGTATTCCTCCATCAAAATACATTATGAATGTTTCTGTGTATCGCGATACAATCAGGATGAAAGGTATTTAGTAGGGGTGTGCGAATATTGAAATTTTCGAATACGAATCGAATACGAATAAGACAAAAAACGGGCTTCGAATATCGAATCGAATATCGAATATGTGTCTAGTAATAAAAAATGGCAAAACAAGAGGTAACAGCAGGTTTTATTGCCTTTTTGAAATAAATCAATGCAACTGCATTTTACTGGGCTGCAGCAGGCTAAAGATACTTCTAGTAATGCACTCGTTACAAATTATCGTGTAGGAAAATTAACTGCTCAACGTGTTCAGAAAGTAAGCGCTCCCTACGTTCCGTGACAACATTTTCGCCAGTAGAAAGACCCTTTCACTCGGGAAACCTGCGAAATTTCACTAAAATTCGAAGAAGTTCGACTTATGGACAAATTTCCCCGCTGCTACACGAATATTTCGAATTTTGGAAAACAAATAATTTAGAAAGTACTTTATTTTATATTTCATAAAATGGTTTCCAATGTTTACACCATATAAAAGCGAAAATATGCGCTTTTAACGCTTTCATTAGTTATTAATGTGAACCAGTGATGCCAATAAACCCAACCAATATTGCACTTTTCCTCCGCCAGGTGGAGTCAACTAGCTTTTTTTTTAATTTTCGCGCATGCACACAAAAGTCGAACTTCAGTCGAACCTTGGTCGAACATCACGTTGAAGGTTCGAAAAAGTCGAACTTGGTCGAACTCGAACCTGGGCAGGTTCGCGACATCCCTAGTTTTGAGTGCGCGGGAGTGGCAGGAGTTGTTATCAATGGCGATGCAATGTTCTATTCGCACCTAGCTTTTTCGGTTTTTTACTTCTCAAACATTTATATTAGATAACACTTTCGAGAAATATTTTATATTTATATTTCACTCTCGAGGTTCATTTTATTGTATCAATTTATAGAACGCGCAATTACATCACATATTGCTATAAAAGTGCCACACAACAAAGGGCTTGGTGAAAAAAAAACTTAAACTGATCCTGTCTTGCTGCCATCGGACAGATAGAAACGGAGCAGACCGATAACGCATCATACGCCTTTCTCAGTGAATAAACATATTCATAGGGGAATGCGTGGCAGGCAGATTATTCGTTACTTGCTCGAATATTCGCAGTTTGTGCGAATATTCGCCGTTTTTTCCGAATATTCGGCTTTGGCCGAATATTCGGGAACTTCCGAATATGCAATTTTCGAATCGAATACGTTTCGAATAAGGAAAATATTCGATTCGTATTCGAAATTTCGAATATTCGCACACCCCTAGTATTTAGTTACATTTCTTAAGAAATACTCCCCCCACTCCAAAATAAAAAAAAAGTCCGAACGAATTTTTTTTATTTCTTAGGGCACTAGGGACCAGAAAATGCTGGGGCACAATTATTATGCTGACCAAGGTTCCTTCCGATTCTCCAAACTATTTTTCTATGCGTCCTTTTCTTTTTCTGAGAAGTGTTGCGTAGTCGGGACTCGAACCAGGTGGCGTGCCAGGAGTGGAGTCAGAGCATCTCCTGCCGCAGGTCCTTAGAGGGATTTCCTGAGTCATTGTTTGCTGGCATGCAATGTCCGCTTATAAACGTCCCTCTTGCCTTAGCGTACACAGTACACCCAATTGGCAAAGCTGAGTCACAGTCCGTTGCAGCAGGAGCTCGGTGGTGGCTGACTTGAAATAGTAGGATGACTCACGCAGTGAAGTTCGACACATAGTGGAATGCATCTGAGGCTGCGCCCTTAATATTGCACGGCTCAAGGCTACGTCATCAGCCGACGTGAACGTGACCCGCTGCTCTGGTGATCCGAAACCCAGAAAGGAGGCCAGACGTGGCCTCGCTGTGCCGACCCAGACTTCGTACACTGGCGACTCGTCTCGAGCGCGCTGTTTTTGGAGAGCTCGCACCTGTGCTGGCAATATCAGGCCGCAGTGCACGACGTCTCTGTGTGGATGATGCTAGGCGAAACTTGAGGACTGCAATCCATGCGTCGGTGGCGGAGGCTCGGAAGAAAGGACCTTCACAACAGGGATGCCACCGTATCGTTTTTTCAACCGTAACACAAGATAAGACATCTGTTCCAGGATACTTCAGGTGGTCCACTATTCTCGCAAATTCCAAATGACGCTGCCTGCACGATCTTTGAACGAGGTAGCCTACAATGAAATTGCGTATTGTCTTTTCATACGGCAGCGGGGTAAAGTTTCATGTTCAAGACCTCACCTACAGGTAAAGAATACCAGTTTATTCCACCGTGACGTCATGTGATCAACGTTGACAGGGGCGTCCTTATTGGACAGGGGCGTGATGACGTTTTGATGGGATTTAGGGTGACGTAGAATTTATTCAGAGGTCGAAGTCTTTTCGCATCCCTCGTCAGACAGACAGGATGTCGGAAGAGGACCGCGGTCAGTTCTTTGATGAAACGTTTCTTTGAGCCCATTGAAGTCTCCTCGTCGTCCGAAAGCACTACCTTCAAGGCAAAGCGCCAAGCCTACGGGAAAGTAATTTGGAGATCAAAAACGTCCACTTCAAGCTTCATCTCAGTTGGCGTCTCAAACAAACGTGAAAAATGTATTGCAGTATCAGTATTTCTGTATTTGTATTTCTGCCTCCCTAAAATGTATTCCTGTATTTGTATTTCCAAAGACTTTTTGCACTCTATTTAAAATGTATTTCCGATACGTAAAGCGATACATTTTTACAGATATATTTTAGTATCAGTATTTTAGCTACTATTTTAATGTATCCCAGTATTTGTATTTCCAAATACATCTTTGAGTATTTCTGCCCAACCCTGATTTCTACTGTTTTAGGCATTTTGTAAAGTGTGGTTTTGCACATTCCTTTACTTTTGAAAAGCTCGAAAAAGGCATTTTGCAATTTTTTCACCTTTTCGATATCTCTCCAACCCAATCACCTATGCTGGTCCTTCTCGCCACGTTCGAAAAAAGTCATTCTACATTACACAACTTCACATTCTAAAGTTGTAAAAAGGGGCATAGCTACTCCCAGCCTATCATCGGCCTCAAATATGTTCGGTTTTAGTGCTATCTAAATCAGTTTTGACATCCAAATTGAAAGACTAAAATAACCCGGTTATCCGCCCCAGGTTCTGACAGGAGTAGTGGAATCCTTGATTAAAAAAGTTAAATTGGCCGAAAGAGCAAGGCGAGATGTCAAGAGAAAAACAGGTGATGGTTATATTGTACTTACATAAAATTTCCTCATAATCTCAAGCAGATGGCCAATTGGTATGCTGTCAATATTTAAATACAGCTAAAAAAGACGCGACAAATGTAGAAGGAGAATACAGTACGGCCGCTTTATGCTCCTCCTACTTTTGTCCCGTCATTTTGCGCGGTTTTTAATAATGCCATGCAACAACCGACTGGTCCAGCATCCACTCCTTTGCAGTATGGTGTCCCCTTAGAGCTCTCTGCCCCTCAAACGATGAGCCAAATTTGTTCTAAGGTTCCAGCTAAAAGAGCAGAAAACATTCCAAAACAGAAACTTGCCGCTTCCTGTGTGCCCTGCTTATTCGGTGTGGTCCAGAACATCCCCTTTTTCTGCGGTAGTTCTTACGTCGGCCAAACTGGACGGTGTCTATGCGGAGGGCAAGTTCGTCTGCTTCTTGCGCAGGGGGTAGCGGTGACGTCAGAACGCCGAGCCCTGATTGGCTGATCGCGACCCCTATCTGAGCGTCGTCTGCTCCTTTGCAACGTCGTCTGCTCGCAACGTCGTCTGCGTCTGTCTTACCTTTCCTGCGACTTTCGGAAGTGCAGGTCTTTACGAGCGAGCTCGACTTCGCCTTTCAGAGAGGGCAGACGAAATAACTCGAGCGGTACGTTGTTTTTGTCTAACAACTAGCAGACGCGCATCAAGGAGAGAAGTCAAAGGACTCACTGGCGAGGTGTCCCGAGGCGCCGAGGTTTGTTTGCCAAGAACCGAGAGTGAGGGTGGTTAGTGTCCGCAAGTTCCCTCCCAAATACTTTTTCCCTCCTTTCGTGTGCGGCGAGACTCCTCACTCTTTAACGGCGTCGGCGGGTTGGCGCGGTTGGCGCAGTTAACGTCGTCTGCTTTACGTCTGCTAGTCAAAGCGATGGCTGCTTTACCTTTCCTGCGTCTGTCGGAGATTCACCGCTTTTTCACCGGCGAGAACGCGGCCTTCGAAAAAGATTTGTGTTTGTCCTTTGTCCCTCTTGTTCCCCTTCTCCAGGGATTATTTTCGTCATTCTTGTCCAGCTCGCTTGCACCTTTGCATTTAATTGCATTATAACAATAATTACTTCTTGGTGTCAACGAGTCTACGACATAACTTCCGCGATACGTTCGACGCCGCTCGGGTAGCTCGATCGATCTTGCTCGGATTCTCTTCCACAGATTAGCACAGGTTTTCAAACTTTTGCCACTTGGGTTTACGCCACACATACATACCCCAATACGCTAACTGACAACAGCCTTTTAGTCGAGCGAGAAAGTTGTGACAACAAGCAGCGATCGAGCACTTTGGGCTATGATGTGCTCACAGTACCGATCGCACAGCCGCATTTGTTTATTTACAGTCACTACATCGGCTGTCATCTGTCTTTAGCTGATTATCTTTGAACAACTCATTAAACGCGAGGTACCATTCACGAAACTCGTGCAACTAAACGTTTTAACATAGCGATGAACATGGTGTTTACTTCTTACCTGAGCGAGCGACCTGCCGCGGCATGCTGCTCTTGGGGCGTTGCAGCCACTGCTGTGGAAGGTCCGTCTTGGACAGTCCATTTAGAGCCGCGTAAAGTGCGGTAGCCACCATGTGGCTGCACTTTGCGGCCCCGCGAGGGCACTCACAGTGACTCTCTAAAATGTCACCTTTATCGGAGAGCGTCATCTTTACCGCGTAGCTACAATTCTTAAACGACGCCTGGACATTCGCAACTAGAGTGAAATCCTTCACCTCAAAAGAAAGGACGTATACTTCAAGGTATTTCCTTTCGCCTTTTTCGAAGGCCGCGTTCTCGCCGGTGAAAAAGCGGTGAATCTCCGACAGACGCAGGAAAGGTAAAGCAGCCATCGCTTTGACTAGCAGACGTAAAGCAGACGACGTTAACTGCGCCAACCGCGCCAACCCGCCGACGCCGTTAAAGAGTGAGGAGTCTCGCCGCACACGAAAGGAGGGAAAAAGTATTTGGGAGGGAACTTGCGGACACTAACCACCCTCACTCTCGGTTCTTAGCAAACAAACCTCGGCGCCTCGGGACACCTCGCCAGTGAGTCCTTTGACTTCTCTCCTTGATGCGCGTCTGCTAGTTGTTAGACAAAAACAACGTACCGCTCGAGTTATTTCGTCTGCCCTCTCTGAAAGGCGAAGTCGAGCTCGCTCGTAAAGACCTGCACTTCCGAAAGTCGCAGGAAAGGTAAGACAGACGCAGACGACGTTGCGAGCAGACGACGTTGCAAAGGAGCAGACGACGCTCAGATAGGGGGTCGCGATCAGCCAATCAGGGCTCGGCGTTCTGACGTCACCGCTACCCCCTGCGCAAGAAGCAGACGAACTTGCCCTCCGCATATGATCGGCTTAGGAAACACAACTCTTTCTTAAGTCTCTGAGACGGGGGGGGAGGGGGGCGGTCACCTCCTATTGCACTCTACAGCCTGCTTGTGTGTACCTGACCTAAATCAAACTACTGTATTAGGTTGGTACAGAGAAAAACACGCTAGAGAAACGTTCGAAGCGTTCATTATCTCTGGTTTGGTGACCGCTTTCATCAGCCACACTTTTGTTTACTTTACTGTGAT
>JAZHYW010002781.1:0-72768 GCA_037355805.1 Ixodes ricinus
CGCCTGATATGCCACTCCTGTTTGTCGTTCGACAGGTTAGTGTTTACACACGATCCAAATGTTTTAGAAGTAATGAGTTGTGTATTGTTGTCGTGCCGAGCCCCGAAGTGTTGTGTTTCACAGTGTCTGAGTGTTGCAAAATGTTGTTGCTTCTCTCCGGGGACGTTGAGCGAAACCCAGGGCCACTGTCAAAGACCGAAACTCTGATTCAGAAGGTCTTGGATGCACAAGGGCTCATTGCCTCCGACATTCTAGAAATAAAGGAAGATCAAAGGCAGCTGGGTACACAGGTTGAGCGTATATCTAAACAGCTTGAGAGCATTCAAAATAAGCTAAGTACAGGTGATAAACTTGTAGTACCGCTTCAGGATGCCCTCAAAAATATTAACAAAATCAGCTGTTCACAGCAGGGCAAGCTCGTTGACCTTGAAGACAGAAGTCGTAGAGACAACCTTCTTGTATTTGGCATCCCTGAAGAAGAAAGCGAGACTGATGAAATAATAAGAAAAAAGGTTGTTCAGGAACTGTTTCGGGACCGTATGGGTGTTGAAGTAAAATCAGTAGAACGTATACACCGGCTTGGCGGGAAAAAGGCGGATAAGATTAGGCCAGTCATAATGAAAGTGAGCAACTGCGAGGAAAAGAATGACGTGATTAAGCATTGCAGTAAACTGAAGGGCTGAAGGATATCTGTTTCTAATGATTATTCACAGATAACAGTACATAAACTGAAAATGCTGTGGCAAAGTGCAAAGGAGGAGAAGGCACAGGGTTCCCGAGTAAAACTTGTGCACGATAGGCTGCGAGTTGATAATGACACCTACGTATGGGATGATGATAAAAAATGCCGCGCAAAGATAAGAGAAAGCCTGGCCTCGCACGATCCAACTGCCTGACTAGGTGGAAATTTTGGCTCGACAAACACCGACTCATCCTGCGAACCTACTTGTCAAGCGGCAACCTATGAAAACGGCAGGCATCTTTATGGCGGTGGGAAAAGTTTGGAGCATGGAGGTCCAGCACCTAAACAAATTTCAACAAAAAAAGACTGCTTCATGTTGTTGATAAATTGTCGGAGTATAAAAAATAAAATTGAAGAGTTCAATGGTCTCATACATATATTTAATCCCGATTTTATTTTTGGAACTGATTCATGGTTAGATGAGACAATTCTGAATTCTGAAATTTTCCCCCCTACGTATGATGTGTACAGAAAGGACAGGAATTGCCATGGTGGCGGTGTGTTCTTATTGGCTAGCAAATCATTGAACAGCATGTTGATTGATGTGGAAACTGAGCACGTCGAATCAGTGTGATGTCGAATACGCAGTCCTAACAAAAGTGAAATGGCCGTTGGTGTGTTTTACCGCCCTCCCGGTTCCACTGCCGAAACAATTTCTGCTCTGAACAGTATTTTATCTGGCCTACCTGACGAACAGATTTTAATAGCCGGGGATTTTAATCTACCAGAGTTGAAATGGGCAGGTGACCACGATATAAGTAATACCATCTGGTGTTGTCTACTCTGAATTTGAAGATACTTTTAAATACCTACGGCTTTGAACAATTTGTTTGTCAACCAACAAGAGGCGAAAACATTCTTGATTTAATTTTGTGCAACAGTGATATTGTTTATGATGTGTCCATCTTTCCTGGAATCAGCGATCATAGCATAGTCACAGCTAGTTTAACACTCCCTCATCTATTTCGTGCACGGGAAAGTGGTAGAAAAGTATTCATATATGACAAAGGAAATTATAAAAGCATAGAAAAAGAATTGCTTGAATATTTAGATGATTTTACTAGATTATCCTTGGGGAGCTGTGTGGATACTTCATGGGTTGCTTTTAAGAAATGTTTGTCAGGTCTAATTGAAAAATATATTCCAGCCAAATGTATATCTGAAAATACTAAAGCTGATAAGCCTTGGATGACGTATGCTGTTAAAAGAGTAATAAATCAACGAAGGCGTGCATATCAGAATTACAAAATGCATTTATCTGAATTTGCTGTTTCAAAACTTGAGAAGCTGAATAATGCTTATAAAGATGTTATCACCTTGGCGAAACGGGCATACTTTGAGAAACTTTCAGATGGAATTCGGTCAAATAGTAAAGAATTTTGGACCTACCTTCGAAAAACTCGTAAGGAAGATGTTAGCATCCCGGATATTTTGTGTGATGGTGAGGTTATTGAAGATAATCATAATAAAGCCAACTGTTTCAATAAATATTTTCAGTCTGTTTTCGCCTCTAACAAAATGCGTTCATGTTATCCACTCCTCAGTGACGGAATAGGGCCTCCTATGCCACCTCTTGTCATAAATATAGAAGGCATTGTGAAATGTTTAGAGGACCTAGATGTAAAAAAATCAGTGGGCCCAGACGGCTTGTCGCCAAAAGTGCTGAAATCGTGCTCATTCGCCGTGTCCCGCTACCTTCACATAGTTTTTTCAAAGTCTCTAGAGGAAGGTGTACTTCCAAGCGAATGGAAAAAGACATTTGTTACGCCAATTCACAACCATGGATCAAGAAAAATTGTAGAAAACTATCGCCCCATTTCCCTTAGTTGTGTATGTTGCAAGGTTTTAGAACACATCGTGTATAGTAATGTTGTAACACATCTAGATACTAACTACTTCTTTTCTCCAGCTCAGCATGGTTTTCGAAAGGGCCTTTCGTGCGTGACTCAGCTTGTTGAACTTTACCATGATCTTGTTACAACAACTGAGAGTGGAAGTGAAACGCATGCTATTTTCCTTGACTTCCGGAAGGCTTTCGATTCTGTGTCCCACCCTTTGTTGCTGTATAAACTGCGCTCTTTGGGCCTTGATAACAGCGTCTATCGATGGATAGAAAATTATCTTCTTGAAAGAAAGCAATGCGTAGTCATTAACGGTGCAAAATCTGAATTTGTTGCTGTGACATCTGGCGTTCCGCAGGGGTCAGTCTTGGGGCCTCTTTTATTCCTTGTTTTTATAAATGACATAGCTGTAGGTATTGACTCGCCTGTGAGGCTGTTCGCAGATGATTGCGTTTTATATCGTAGAGTAGAACATTTACGTGATTCTGCACTTTTACAATCCGATCTTGATAAAATATCCAGTTGGTGCCGGACGTGGGAATTAAGTCTCAATGCTGACAAGTGTGTCCACGTCACTTTCGGGAAAAAACGCGACAGCATCTTATCGTGTTACTCTATTAATTATCGACATTTAGATAGAAACACGGATGTGAAGTATCTTGGAGTCATTTTATCAAGCGATCTTTCTTTTAATGCTCACGTAACACAATCTGTACAAAAGGCTGGTAGAATGTTAAAGTTTATTAACAGAAATCTACGCAGTGCCCCAAAGAGCTAAAAGAAACTGCTTACTGCTGCTTGGTAAGACCGATGCTTGAATATGCGTGTGATCTGTGGAACCCGGAACCAAGCGTACCTTGCCATTAAAATAGAAAAAATTCAAAACCGTGCTGCAAGGTTTGTATCGGGAAAGTACGACAGAACGTACAGTGTGACAGAAATTAAACGTGAGATCGGTTGGGAACTATTGGATTTAAGGAGAAAGAAATTTCGTCTAAAGTTTTTATTTTTATATTAAGTAACTTAACTAGAATTGGTAAGTATAAATATCTTGAATTACCAAACTATATTTCAACCAGAATAGATCATTGTAACAAGATCAAGGAAATATTTTGCCGAACTGATTATGAAAAAATACTCATTTTTCCCTCGTACAATAACGGACTGGAATTCATTGCCTGCATCAGCATTTACTACAGATGACGTAGGATATTTTTTTCAATATCCTACATTTTTTAACATTCAAGAGTTTGTGTGTGTTCTTAAATTTAACAGTATTTATTGTATTTTTTGCCATTGTATTTGTGTTCGTGAGTATGTGTTTTATTTTGTGTTTCCCTGCTATAATGCTTCGGCGCTGCAGGTTGTTTCTGTAAATAAATAAAAAATAAATAAACGATGTTTCTTGATGTGTTTAGCAAATTTTTGGGCATATCGGGACCATGAAGAAATGTGTTTCAGCAATGCACTTCTATCGCTTTCATCTCTATTTCTCCGGTGCACTGTATCTTCTGTATTTTACAAGAAATATTGTGTATAGCAAACAAATGTTTTTTTTTTTGCAAGATAGGCGACCGAGTCGTTACACAATGACCTGTTAGTAAACGGTTAAAATGTATCAAAAGACACCCAGGTGCCAGCTGCATAATATGCCGCCAGAAAAACAGCCTTGTGCTTTGGAGAGATGTTTATACAAGTAGGAACTTTGATTTACAATAAATATCGTAAACACACAAGTCGCACACGCCAGGACCCACAGATTACGGGAGCATAGCCTACAAAGTCAACACAAAACAGGTCTCTGTGTGTGGCTGTCAAAGTAAACAAGTAACAAAATTGAAAACACACCTTTAAAGCCTAGCTAAGGCGAATTTGAGATAAATTCCAAGTAAAAATTCGAAAATAAACAACACAAACGGAACTTCCGAAGTTTTGTTGTTGTTTTGTTTTGTTTTGTGTACCTAAGTGACGTCCGAAAACGCCCTCCCGACTGCCCCGGGGCCACAACCTCCTCCATGCTTACGACCATGTAACCCGCGAGTGCCACTGCGCCCGCCTTGGTCGCGCCCGGCTTTGCCCTCCTTCCGAGAGATGGCGATGCATTTCAGCCAGTGTTGTGCCCGTTACCGAAAACAAGTAACGAAGAAGCGTTAATGGGTTAGTTTGGTAAAAATTAACACGTTATTGAGCTACGTTACTTTATTAAAAACGTAACGCTATACCGTTACCGTTACTTTTCAAAATAACGAACGTTACTTTTACGTTACTTTTGTGTTCGAGTACATATGTTTGCAAGCATGCGAACGTGGGACTGCTGGAACACAATCAGCCAACCAACACCCTCATCTTTACGCCGGTTTTAGTAAAGGTCCGGTTCATACTGCTATTACCAGAGACTGATTTACTTCACTATGTGGAACAGGACACCGGTTAACAGCACACTGGTTATAATCGCTTGCTGCCTCTTACCAGCCGTAACTCTTAGATTTTCTGCGAAAAAAATAAGGTTTCCGGTTTAGTAAGTTTTCTTTTCAGGTTTAAAACTTTTTTTAATTCTTTTATTATGACCTTAGGAAGTAAAGGCTAATCAAGCGAAAGATTCTTCTGTGTACAAAAGTGGGTCAGGAACTTTCAGGCAGCGAGGGGGAGAGCGAGAGTAAAGAATTCCACAAAGGGTGTTTTTTTTGTAACAAGAGAAACGAGCAACTCGCTTCGGCACCATACCTCCGGCAAACCTCACTCATGGGGACCCTCACTCACCCTCATCTTCACAGGTGAGGTGAGGGTGAGTGAGTTTCTGAACCAGGAAAATTCATGAGTGTGAGGGTGAGTGAGTTTCTGAACCAGGAAAATTCATGAGTGTGAGGGTGAGTGAGGGCCGTGAGGGCCGTGAGGGCCGTGAGGGCCGTGAGGGCGGTGAGTGCGTGAGGGGTGTGAGGGGCAATGAGTGCGTGAGGGGCGTGAGGGGTATGAGGGCCGTGAGGGCGGTGAGTGCGTGAGGGGTGTGAGGGCCATGAGTGCGTGAGGGGCGTGAGGGGTATGAGGGCCGTGAGGGTGGTGAGTGCGTGAGGGGTGTGGGCCGCGAGGGCCGTGAGTGCGTGAGGGGTGTGAGGGCCATGAGTGCGTGAGGGGCGTGAGGGGTATGAGGGCCGTGAGGGCGGTGAGGGGTGTGAGGGCCATGAGTGCGTGAGGCCCCCTTAAGACGGAGCAACTTTCTCAGCAATTTCGGTGTTGCTGGCGGGTTGTTCCCTAGCTTTCCCTAGATCGACACGAATTGTTGAGATCGTGTCCGGCTCAAAACAAGCTAGCAACTCGGAGCAATTCGAAGACGTTGAAAGCGGCTGCATCCAATCAGGGACGCGATATTTTCACGTGATACCTCGCGCCGGTGATGATGACAACAAAAGACTTGGTTCTGGTTTGAAATTGCTCGTTTTTGGAAATAAACTGTTTTAATAAACTGAGGACGATGAGTGCGTGAGCGTGTGAGGAGTATAAGTGCGTGAGGGGCCTGAGGGCGGTGAGTGCGTGAGGACAACGAGTGCGTGAGGGCCATCAGTAATGTGAGGACGGTGAGTAAGTGAGGGGTTTGAGTGCATGAGGGGCGTGAGGGCCGTTAGGGCGGTGAGTGCGTGAGGGGCATGAGGGCCGTGAGGGGTGTGAGAACCATGAATGCGTGAGCGGTATGAGCGCGTGATGGGCGTGAGGGCGTGAGGACCGTGAGGAGTGTGAGGCTAGTAGTGCGTGAAGGGCATACGTGCGTGGAGGGCGGTGAGGCGCGTGAGTACTATGAGTGCGTGAGGGGTGTAAGGACCGTGAGGGCGGTGGGGAGAGTAAAAGGCATCAGTTCGTCAGGGATCGGAGCTCAAATAAAGCGCTTCCATTTGCATGTGGGGCTTTTGCGAGACGATGAGTTCTCTGTGAGGCCTGATTTCGCTTGAAGG
Organism: Ixodes ricinus; assembly: GCA_037355805.1. Classification (NCBI taxonomy): domain Eukaryota; kingdom Metazoa; phylum Arthropoda; class Arachnida; order Ixodida; family Ixodidae; genus Ixodes; species Ixodes ricinus. The sequence goes on from JAZHYW010002781.1 coordinate 6,528, forward strand.
CGTAGATAATTAGTGAGTGGTCGCCCGGGTATTGGCCCTTGGGGCCTCTCGCGGCATCTCCCGGGAAGTAAGATCGACGCTCGCCTCGCAAAAACTTCGCCGCGCGGATGCTTGCTGCGGTTTGGTTATTGGGTAACGGGTAAGAAAGAAGGAGTTTGTGCGAGCTAAGGCTCACTGCTTGGCGATATTTGATAGCGCGGTTTGCGCAACTAGCGTTAGGTTGGTCGTTTTCTTTGTTATGTTTGAGAAAAAAGGAAGCTGCGTCGGAATGATTAAGAGTTCGCTCGCTCGCCGCTTCAGACAGCGAGTCGCCGGTGAACGGGTGGCGTTTTGCTGGTTGACGGCGGTTGAAAAACGGGCGCTGTGTAGAAGTTACTGCTTGAAGCGCTCTGACTTTAGAAATCTTTGCAGACGGCGCATGCAAACGAAAGTGAACTGCGAGCAGTCGCCCCTAGCCTCTACTCTTTTGTTCTAATTGTATACGCTGTTCGAAAGAAAAAAAAGTACACAAGCACGACTTTCTGGACAAATATCCTCAAAACATCATGTTGATATTGGTTGACTTTGAGCACTAGTACACTCTATCCGGTAACACAATATGAAACTTGATTTCATTATTTCTTTGCATTGAAGAATTGGGCGATCAGTTCACTGTTTATTTCATTAAAGAGCACTGCTGAAAAATCATATTTGCTTCATGTAACAATCGAGCGATATTTATTATGTCAGTCATTCGGTCCGTACGCACTACGTTTGCTGGAAACAAAAGTTTTCGGAGTGCTGGGCCTTTGTATGCGCATCTTTCGCTTCCGGCAGAGGGTCACCTGTCGATGAGTAGACTCCGTATCCCCTCAGAAGCATTAATGCCAAAATTAGCGCTTGCAGAAAAGCCGGAATTTCTTGTGAAAACCCGCTAGCTCGTAACTAAAAATTATAGAAGTGGTATTTTAACTTCCCTCAAACACTGTGACCATTCGTAATTATGAATTTTATGAATTTATGGATTGCAAGCTTAAGTCACTCGTGATACAAATCAGCTGCACTGCCATTTGTCCACAGCCAGGAATTATCTTCAAAAACATCTGGCACGTTATTTTTTTTCTTGTAGTTCTATTGCACAAGACGACAGTGCACCAATAAATTGGCTTATTATGAAACGAAAAGTCACGCAAAAATAGATAAAAAATGATTAAAACCTAATTGAGATATCAGCACACGGAAGAGCAATTGAATGTAGTAGACATGAGCACATGCATAAGCGGAAAGCGTGTAAGGCTGTAGGCAAGCTGGCGTTCTTCGAGTTTTTTGAACCCTGTCACTAGTAGCTGTACGTTGCATTTATAAAATGTATTATGCTAAGAAAAAAAGCTATTCAAAGACATGTATACATTTGCTAATGGTGCTGCCGACAAGATCAATGGCGAATTAGAAATTCCAGGTATGTATTGATATTGTTGAATTACGTGTAAGGTCAAACGGTAAACGACGCTGGGTACTAAGTTTTAGTTAACCCGAGATTAGGACAATTGAATCGGCACCGGAGAAGGGACGTGCGTTCCAAAGTAATGTTTCAGGTCTATAAACGTTGAGGAGTAGTACTTAGTTCGCAGTTATCCAACAGTGCCCAGCTACAGCAGAAACAACGTTGAGCTCTAGCGGCGAGATCACACGCACGGTTTCATTTAGACTCAACCAGTGATGTATGCACTCGCAATCTTTTATTTCTCTCAAAATTTCACAACAACCCTTTATAAAATAAATCATATCACTCTAGCACATTATACAATTCTGAGCATATATATATATATATATATGGGTGGTTTCATTTGGATTCAGGCAACGAGTGGCAGTCGTATTTTTTATTTTGCTTCAAATTTTTATATTTTGTTGAGAATGTTCCTAGAAGAAAAATCTTTGTTATTTTCATGTCCTGATATGATTAGTTCCTGAGAAAAAAATCTCAAAGAAGCGGGAAAGAACTACAAGGTTTTGACGATTGTCGTGTGTGGCGTTTTGAATCACTCTCAATCTCAAAGTATTCAAAACAGAACGTCTATATTTTTTTAGTGTGATATATAGGCCTGCAGGTAAGCCGACATTATAACTGCTATTTATTATTCGTCGCTCCAATTTTTGTAAAAATCCCCAAACATGCCTCCGTGAGCAACTGTGACCTAAATTGCGGATTTTATTTTGAGTCGACTATGTTTAGTATCGCTTTTAAAATATTACCACGTGTAGAACCCTTTATTGTCTTCTAAATTAAACAAAGTTTGTATTTTTATCATGTACGAGTACTGAGATATAAATTATGAAACAAAGAGGGTTTTCACTTTTCGTTCAACTTCAGCACGCTGTATAAAAAAAAAACATTTTTAACTTTTTTTCTCGCGTTGCGTTCTCTTCACACCCTTCTTTTAGCCAGAATACATTCCGTTAATGGTATTTGCCTTGGTTTTGAGTTTTAAGCCTCTAAAAATGCTAAAAAAGAGCAAATGCCGATGGTGGGATTTGACGATTTTCGTGTGTGGCGTTTTTGAACCACTCTCAATGTCAAAGTATTCAAAAGAGAGTTTCGATATTTTTTATTGTGATAAATATGCAAGTCAGTAAAACGACATTCCATCTACTATTTATTATTTGTCGATCCAATCTTCGTAAAATTCCCCAAACATGCCTCAGCGAACAACTGTGACCTAAACTGCGGATTTTGTTTGTTAGTGGTCTATGTTTAGTTTTGTTTTTAATATAATACTACGTGTAGAACCTTTCATTGCCTTCCACATTATGTAAAGCTTGTGCCTTAATCACGTACGAGTACTGAGAAATAAATTATGAAACAGAGAAGGTTTTCACTTTTTGTTCAATTTCAGGACGCTGTAAAAAAAAGTAAAAAAAAACATTTTTAATTTTTTTTTGCGTTGCGTTTTTTACACTTTTTTTTAGCCAGAATACATTCTGTTAGAGTTATATGCACTACTTTTGAGTTTTAAGCCTCTAAATGTGCTAAAAAGAGCAAATGTTGATGGTGGGTTTATGGGTTATAGCTGTATATTTTATTCTTTATTATAATAATCTAAGGGACGTTGAATAAATACTCATATAAAAGCATGAATGTCGTTAGGCGTATAATAACAAGTTTGCAATTCCAAGCGTCTAAACACTATAAAATCGCAACTGCAGGGAGCGGGTTTTCAGACAATTTCTGCCGGTGCCATGATTGGAGGGGCCTCAAGCCTAAACCCTATGCGCTACATAATCTATACTACGTTAGAAATATCAAAGTATAATATTGTAAAACATTAGAGTAAAATACGCTCCCTATTGGAAACCTAGATTTTTAAATGCGAAACTTTATATTTTTAATGCTAAATTCATGTTGATAACAGAACCAAATCATTTTTCAGCATATTTAAAGGCTTAAAACTCAAAACCAGTGCATATACCTCTAACGCAATGTATTCTGGGTAAAATAAGGGTGTAATAAAAACGCGAAACAAAAAACAAAAGAAAAATATTAAAAAAATATTTTTATACAGCGTGCTGAAGTTGAACGAAAAGTGAAAACCTCCTCTATTTCATAATTTATTTTTCAGTACTCGTACGTGATTAAGACACGAACTTTACATAATATGAAAGGCAATCAAAGGTTCTACACGTGGTATTATTTTAAAAACAAAACTAAACATAGTCGACTAACAAAAACATCCGTAGTTTAGGTCGCAGTTGTTCGCGGAGGCAAGTTTGGGGATTTTTACAAAGATTGCATCGAAGAATAATAAATAGTAGATGGAATGTAGTTTTACTGACTTGCATATATATCACAACAAAAAAATATCGAAATTATCTTTCAAAAAAATATCGAAACTCTCTTTTGAATACTTTGAGATTGAGAGTGGTTCAAAAACGCCACACACGAAAGTCGTCAAATCCCACCATCGGCATTTGCTCTTATTTTAGCATTTTTAGACACTTAAAACTCAAAACCAAGGCAAATAATTTTAACGGAATGTATTCTGGCTAAAAGAAAAGTGTAAAAAAACGCAACGCGAAAAAAAATATATTTTTTTTTATACAGCGTGTTGAAGTTGAACGAAAAGTGAAAACCCTTTTGATAAGCTCTGCTGACGGCTCCCGTCGTGAATTCTTATGAGCTTTGGAATATTTCCTGGGTTGCCAAAGGCAACCCCGGAAATATTTGACATTTTCACTTACTATTACCAACGTTACTCAAAACTATTTTTAATGGTACACTATCAATAGTTTTCAAAAATCGAGTACCGATAGCACGCAATCGATATTTTTGCGGTAGTCGACCATCGATAGTGTCATCGATAGTTTTTACGGTACTCGGCTCCGGATGTATTGATAGTTTATACATATGTACCGAGTCCGACAGTCAACCAACGATCGCATACTATTGATAGTTTTATAATAGTATACTCTTGACAGTACAGGGTTTCAGCAGATTGTGTTCGCACTCCGATAACGATAGGATGCGGGCGCAAACACAGTTGTCGGTTGTCGATGTAGCGCGTATCGCTATCAGAGCTGTAGAAATATCTGCTGAAAAATATACAAATCCCCCTGTTCACAGATTGCACTGAGGTGAAGTCCCTATATGATATTCACTGGTAACAAAAAGCACATCGAGGGGCTTACCACCGAGGCCCTTAAGCGCCTTATCGGTCCGCCAACGAAACAGCGCCGCGCACGCCATCAAGAATACTTGCACGACCAAACAAAGAGACGACGGGACCGCCGTAACGATACGATGGATCCTGGGACACGATGGGCACCCCGGCAACGAGCGGACCCACGAGCTGGCGAGCGAGGCTTCACAACACCGCTCCCGGCACGGGGACCCGACGTGGCTGACACCCTTCCAAAGACCCCGAGGAGCGCTGGAGCCGCTGCCAACGAAGACGGCAGGGCCTGCTTTCTACAATCATACCTTGGCAAACCTCACTCATGAGGGCACTCACTCACCCTCACTCACCCTCATCCTCACAGGTGAGGTGAAGGTGAGTGAGTTTCTGAACCAGGAAAATTCATGAGTGTGAGGGTAAGTGAGGGCCGTGAGGGCTGTGAAGGCCGTGAGTGCGTGAGGGCCGTGAGGGCGGTGAGTGCGTGAGGGGCGTGAGGGCCATGAGTGCGTGAGGGGCGTGAGGGGCGTGAGGGCCATGAGTGCGTGAGGGGCGTGAGGGGCGTGAGGGCTGTGAGGGCGTGAGGGGTGTGAGGGCCGTGAGGGCGGTGAGTGCGTGAGGGGCGTGAGGGTCATGAGTGCGTGAGGGGCGTGAGGGCTGTGAGGGCTGTGAGGACCGTGAGTGCGTGAGGGGTGTGAGTGCCGTGAGGGCGGTGAGTGCGTGAGGGGCGTGAGGGTGAGTGAAGGGCTGAAGGTGAGTGTGAGTGAGTGAGGGTGAGTGAGGGGCTGAGGGTGAGTGTAGCTGTGAGGGTGAGGGTGAGTGAGGGGCTGACGTGAGTGTGGCTGTGAGGGTGAGGGTGAGTGAGGGCGACCTAAAATGCCGACCTCTGTTCGGCACTAGTTGTCCACTATTCCTAAACAATGTCTCTCCCCCCCCCCCCCCCGGCTGTCCACCTCTGCTGCACAAAGCAGAGGGGTAGAGGAGGGAGGGGAGGGATAAGGGGCTGTAACGCAGTTGTTCGTTCAAACCTTGTAAGTAATGGCACTATGAAAAAGAAAAAGGAAGACGAACGGATTTAGCTGGTGGCCGAAGGTTTTTTTCTCCTTCGGGAAGCTGATATAGCGTCGCTTTTTAATAGATTTTGTTTTTTGCTCAGAAAGTTGTTTTTTTATGTTTACTATAGAGGGATGTTCGTTCCGTACAGCGATAAGCTTGTGCAGGATTTTGAGATGGATGGGTGAATAGAGACTGATAAGTGGAAAACCCACCGTTTTAGGAAATCGAAGGTTCAGAAGTTTTAGCAGCAAGATACGACATTGCCTGGGCATTGCGTGCTCGAGCGCAAGGTCTCGAATTTTATGCACAAGATTGCTATTCTAAATGTTAGATCAGGCGTCGTGACCTTTTCCCAAATACCTAATGTATTTCACCAGTTTTGGTCAAAGTAACGAGTAACGAGTAACGTAATTTGATAGCCGATACCGTAAAAAAGTAACGAAAATACTTTACGCGTTAGTCATACACAATACTAACGAGTACGTTACTGCGTTAGCGAAAAATGTAACGCGTTACCGGTAACGCCGTTACTAGTAACGCGTTACCTCCAACACTAATTTCAGCTGCTCCTGCGCCGCTGTCGTCGGCAGTTGCATACTCTTCGGATGCCTTTAACACGCATTGTATGCCACGCTCTCTTTCGCGTTTGCCTCCCTTTTTTCAAAATCACAGGTTGCCAATTAATACTGTTAAAGCGCCAGCATCCTCTAACCACGGAAACTTAAGGCTCATTCACACTTCCCCATTTTCTTACGTTAAGTTACGTTACGTATAAGTCACCGAAACATTCGTGTCTCGATTGTCGCGTGTCATGCTTTCTCCTTGAATTGGTAGCCTCGCGTAATATGAAGCACAGAGATCCCGGCGACTTCAACGTAATATTTCGTAACGTAACTTAACGCAAGAAAATGGGGCAGTGTGAACCAGCCTCTACTGTGAACATATCGTGTGTCGGGGAGAATAATGTACGGGTGGCGGAACGCTCGGCCTCCCGTTGGGAGCTGAAGCAAATTTCTGACATTTGCCATCAGGAAAGGGCAGCTAACCGAGTCCCCACATCAGTGTAGTACGGAGCGGCGTTCCAAGAAAAGGCGTTCCTGGATCGCGTTGCTTTTAGGAGGAACGAAGAAACGCCACCGTTTCATTTCGTATCGGTGGAACGGAAACGGGAAATCAATGCATTTTTTACAGGAACGAAAAAGGAACAGCGTTCCGTTTTGTTTCGTCCAATGGGATAACTTTTATTTTATTTCTAAGAGGGAAATCCTAAAAGTTTAAAAACAATATCTTCACGAAGAGCAGGATCTCGTTAACTTTTTGCTTGCTTATATTAGGGTTTAGTTTGTGCGGTCCTCGCTTGATAACAGTCGGGTGCAGGAAAGCTGGTGGACATAAAATATCTTTTCAGTGCATGAGGTGGCGGAACAAAAAGCAAAACTTTTAGTCCAAGGAAAAGACACAGAAAGAGGGTCTTTTCAAACTTAGCTACCTTTTTTGCTTTCACGAATCCTCATACACCCACAAATCTAAGGCCGACTACAGACATCACTGAACTTCCACAAGGAGACCTACCGTTACAAAAAATCAGCAGAACCCATCCTTTGGGAATGATTATCTACGTTAATGCGAATAGCATCAAACGGTGCGGAGTTATGCGCGTTCGTCAGGTGGCCGGCACACTCTAGATACGCCAGCCCACTCTTAAGGCGATTCTAAATTTGTTGACACTTTCACAGCCCTGCGCACGATCTCCGCAGCCCAGCACGTGCGTTTGTGTCACTTAGGAAGGCGAGCAAAGCACGCGCCATACGCACAAACACTCAAAATGGTACCGACCAGACTTTCTGGCGTCTCAGCTATACTTCGTTTCAGCTTGGGTCCAGACGCAGCCGATGCTACGAGCGCGAGCGTGTGGCCCTGAACAGTGCCTGTACTGCACGAGCGCGCGTGCTTGGCAGGGACGCTGAAAGCCTGGAGCTCGCGCTTGTAGCATCGCCTGCGTCTGGACCCAGGCTGAAACGAAGTATAGTCTCAACCAACGGTACTCTAAACGGTTGTTTATATCTTTACCATAGGACGCGCCTTACAGCGCTGTCACAGCTACCGGTGCGCGCGCGTTCCATGCACGAGGGCTCATTCCGCTCTCGTGAGGGTGAGCACGGCAGCTACATCACCCTCTCCCGAGCGCGGGAGAGGGTGAGCTAGGGGCAGTGCTAAGCCTCACGAGAGCGGAATGAGCCCTCGTGCATGGAACGCGCGCGATGGTAAAGATATAAACAGGTGTTTAGAGTGCCTTGAATGACTGCCTTCATAGCTCTGTGGTTAGCGCGTCTGCCTGCTGATCAAAGGGTCAACGGTTCGAATCCCGCCGGCGCCGGTCTTTTTTATTTATTTATCGACCCGCGGCGTAAGAGGTTAGATAGCCAGAGATAGATAGATAGATAGATAGATACATAGACGAAAAGTGCGTGAAGTATCCAAAGAATGCTATTCGCATTAAAAAATAACAGGTTACGAGACATCGAAGCACCCTCGTATCCCGAACATTCGTCACTTCAGAGATACACAAAATTAACCTTTAATCCCTCTCCCATTGTCCCCCACCTTCAAACTGAACAACGAATCCAACCTTGACGAGAAGGACTTGTGGTTTTTAACACTGACCTTCCGAAAGCCCTACAGTCTTCTTCACTTCCTCGTCTTGTGGACAGCAACATCGAGAAACAACTTGTTCAGCTCGAACAAGGGACTTTGTTAGATTGAAACGTGTGAGGCTGTTATAAAACACTTGCTCAATGTGGGGTAACAATACATTTGGCTCGTCTGAATCGCCCACCACAAACATGAATAAGGTTCAAAGCTGCTATTTTTTTAGGTGAATATACCGACGAATGAAACTCCGCTTCCGGTTGTTTTCTTCTTCTGGTGCCCTTCCATCACGGCATTAAAATTTGTATGTTTCCATTTGATGTGATAGATGGGAAAAGATTAAAATCTATGCTTGATCTAACTAAATATGACAATCAGCAAAATATAAATGTAACGTAACTGTAACGATACGTTCTATTAATTTAACTGTAACGGGAACGAGTTCCTTTTTCACATATGGAACTTGTAACGGGAACGCGTTCCAAAAATCAGAAGGAACGAGGAACGATCTTTCGTTTCTTTTTTTGAGGAACGTGTACAACACTGGCCCAGACACATGGGTGTGATGCGGCTGCTACGGGGAACGCGCCCCAGTTATCATCATTAAAAATGTGGGAAAATCTCTTATACATTCTAGTTAGGGCAGGGTATTGATTAAAAATTTCAAGCCAATTAATCGTCCCCCTTTAATTTATTAATTAAATCGATTAATCGGTTTCGTCCATTCCCATGCAAAACCGAATTGCAAATTTTAAAAAAGTCAATTTTTTAATTTTTATTTAGTTGCTTGAACATGTGATAAACGGCAAAACGTACAATTTCAAATTTGAGATCAACGTAAATGAGTGGTTGATAACAGTCAAATGACGCCCACACGTACAAATCACTTCGGCCGCAGTGGCAAAGAAGTTCGTTGATATTTAGCCGCAATACCGACGTCCCTTGATTGTCTACAATAGTCTCTGCTGCGCTAAAGGGACACACGCACGGCCTTGAAGTGGCTAGGACACGTAAAACCTTTTACCTGTTTGGAATTACAAATCTCGCCTTTACAGTTTACTTTAGGTAAAAAAATTAATCTAAAGTTGGCCTTCATTGAGGTGTACTCGTGCAAGTGGCACGTACGTAGCCAGGATTTTGTTTCGGGGAAGGGGGGGGCACCGGCATGACAAAATGCTGTATGAGGGGGAGGGGGAAAGGAGGTCCCAGCAAAATGGAAGATTTAGGGGGGGCCGGGCCCCATGCCCCCTCCCCTCCCAAGCTACGTGCCTGCTCGTGCACGTCTGCCTATTAAAGCGTTGCATTTTTGATTTTTTTTTGTTTTCAACACTGAACAGATTAACCGGTCAAAAAAGTAATCTTGATTCAAGCATTAATTGATTAATTGAAGGTAAATTGATCAAGTGCCCAGCCCTATTTTAAATCAGATAACGGCGTGTTCCGTAAATGTGGCGTCTGGTGCCGACCGCTAGCGCGTAGTTCATTTTTGCGTTCAAAACAACACGGTTCTCGTTCACCCGGTAGATCGTGGTGGGTTTCATACAGACATGTACAAGTTACTCAAAAAAGTAATTAAGTTAAGTTACTGAGTATTGTCCTCAAAAGTAGTTTTAGTAGAGTAGAAATTACTCAAATGGAAAGCAATTGAGGAAATTACTAATTACCGTAAAAGAGTAGCGAATTACTTTTGAAGTTACTTTTTATATGTTTTTTGTGGTAAAAAGAAAGTACATAGGTTTCGATCCGTTAGCGAAAAATGTGTCATTTATATTTTGAGGTTTAGCACTGCCTGAGCTTGATTTTTTAGACAGTGCATGCTTGTTTACAATGTTGCGTAAAGTACATCTTGAAAGTACTTGAAGTAAAGTACAAAGTAAATGAGAGGTTATGTACTTCAAGTAAAGTAGTATGTACACCGGGTGAAATGTACTTGAACTAACATACTATAAATACAATATCTTTCAACGTAAAGTACAAGTACTTTTAACACAATCTTTCATGATGACCTTTCATTCCCTATATAGTCTTTTGTTAACTGGTATGCATTGCTACTAGGGGTAATCGGAAGTGCATCAGTTTTTGCGGAACTGGCACCAAATATTGGCATAAAGTCAAGTCGTCACGGAGCAGTTGTTTTACTCTTGCTGACGAGCTATTTGACATAATCAACTTATAAGGCACTTAATTGTGTTGGTCTTATAGTAGCCGTTACTTCATTCAGAGAAATTGACCAGATGACGTCTCCGAAAGCGCGTGGTTTTCACACGACGATACGCCATCTTTTGTTTTCAAATTCGGGGAATGTACATTGAAATTGGAAGTTTTACTTTTCTCTCGGTAAGGTACAAGTACATGCTCAGAGAATGTACTTCAAATAAAGTACAAGTTTTCTAAACAGTAGTACTTTAAGTACCATGTTCTTAGGAGTACTTCCAACACTGTTTGTTTATTATTTTTTGTATAAAATCGATGGGGGAATTATTATAGGTTTTCGAACGATCTTCGAACATTCGAAGATCTGCATATACTGAGTTTTGGGAGGAAAGGCAACGCGAAAAAGGTCGCCTTTGCGTTGCACTTTAGCACGCAATTCTCCGAGTACAGCACAAACTACGGCAGCACCAAATGAGCTTCAGGGCAGGTGCTGGATTATGTTGCCTCCTTTGGAGTGAGGATGCTGTGTGTGCACCTCCTGTAGTGGGCGAAAGCTTCTACGCTGGGGAGAGGCGGGGACCAGCCCTTTCTCCAAATGGGTCAAGTCTCCTTGAGCTTCACACAAAGAAACGCCAGCCTTCGGCGCTAATCCCGCAGTTACTCGGCCTTCTTGCGTCGTGTCTGTTCGCTCCCCGCGCCTCGTAGCAGTTTTGTTGCAGTGGGGGGCTCGTGAAAAGTTTTGGGGGTTTCGGACTCTCCAAACTATTTTCTCCCCCCCCCCTTCCTACGCCACATGCTTCTCCCTCTTCGCAAATATCAACTGATCTTCCAACATCTTATGTCTTCTGTGCAGGAATGTTTGTTGATAGGCAAAACAACCACTAAAAATTCGGAAAGTAATTTGTAATTTGAGTAGAGGTTACTGAGAAAAAGTAATTAAAGTAAACAACTAATTACCGAAATAAAAATGTAATTGAAAGTTACTAAACTACTCAGAAATGTAGTTAAACTACAGTAACTTGAGTAGAGTAGTTGAACTACGTCAGTGGCGGTCCCAGCCATTGGTTTTAGGGGGGGGGGCGAAATTGCTGCTTAAATAACAAAACAAGAGACATCACACTTTTTGTAAAATAAAGATTTTTTTTATTAGTCCCACTGTTTGCAAGTCGGAAATGCGCAACATGTAAACCTCTGCTCGCAATATAGGCTGTAAAATAAAAAAAATTATAAAAAGCGATCGATCTAGGGGGAGGGGTACGCCCCCCCCCCCCCTTAGGACCGCCACTGAACTACGTACAAGTCTGGTTTCATACTTGCGTCCAGAGTGTCAGAACCGGAAGTGAACCAAACCGAAAACAGAAACCGAACCGTTATTTTTAGCCGAACCGGAACTGAACCGAACCGATATTTTTGCCGGCATCTTGACACTGGAACTGGAACTGAACCGGAAAAAATATAACGGTAACCGGTTCAAAACGGTTCCAGACGATTTCTTCTTTCTTGGTAGTGTCCCCAACTGAATATATGAATAAAGAAATTGGCACCTTCTTATCAATGTATTGATCAAATAATCATACACACAATTGCAATATATGAAAAAATTGTAGGGTTTTCGTGGAGATTTTGTATTGGCACTATGTTTATTAATGTAACGTAACGCGTCACGTGATGTCATGCGAAGTGTCATGTGAGGTCATGATGTCACTGAATGCGGCGAAGTAACGTCACGTCACGTGGCACCGTGACGTCATGGGACGTGGTCACGTGACTCACTGTGTGGAGCCGAGAAAGTCACGTTGGGACATCACGAATTCGCACCGTGAGTCACGTGAAACCGTGACGTGGTCGATGGCCATGAGCTTGAATCGAGTGCCCGGGCTCATGACAATTGGCAAACATCGGGCAGTGTCTCGTGTTCAATCAAAAATGAGAATAGCCGAACTCTAACAATGTCTGTAGCTCAGCCCATGCCCTGTGGCTTACCATCCCCAGCGCCTGACTTTGATCAACACTGACGGCATACAAGGTTTTGTTTTTTTAAAGCTTTACAGATTTGTTAAAAGAAATAAAGGAAGCCGTGAAAGCTACACGTATACAATTAGTGCAGGTGAGTTATACGGAAAGGGTGACATAGTATAGGGGCTAATCGTAATTACCAGTCGACTACATAAGTAAAATTTGGCAATTAACTTTTAATTAGTGAAAATAGACATATAGTTCCAGTTAAAAACTTGCTGAGCGACATTCGAAACCACGAAACATAACTTTTAAAAGTACTTTGAGCGGGTAGGAAGCGTAGTGCTCTAAAGGTACCACTCGTGCAGCAGGTACAGGGTTGGGGCTATGATAAAAGACGAAAACTATCGCACGGCGCATTATCGCACCGGTGGCCTTGATCCTGCTAGCATGAGTGGAAACTTTAGCGCACCACTGCACGTCTCACGCGCACAAAGTCTTTCTGAAAATAACTGATTTAGTGGTTTTCCATGACGCTCAGCAAGTTTTTAATTGGAACCGTATGTCTATATGCACTAATTAAAAAGCTAATTAACAAATTTTACTTAATTAGCCGACTGATCGTTACGATTAACCCCTATACCATGTCCCCCTTGCCGTACAACTCACCCGCACAAAGAGCATAAGTGTAGCGTTCACGTTTTTTAAACAAATCTATAAATATTAACAAAAAAGAACACCCTTTATATTCAGCATCAGATCACGTGGCCGCTTGTTCCAAATGCAAGTTGAAAAGGTGAATGCACTTCTTGTCCTTTATTTTTATGCGTCTGTTACTGAGCGTAGACGAAAGCTAAGGGTGTTTCATAGGTTATCAACGTGAGGGATTAGTTCATATAATAAAGAATAAAGAATTGGTATTTGCTGAAAGCACGAACAATGTTGCTCGACAGGTACCCATCATTGGGGCCCCAAACATGCCTTCTTTACTAAATATATCTTATTAATGCGACTTCACATAGCAATACAAGTGAGAAGTTTAATTCAAATACCTCCGCATTTTGTTTAAACTTCACAGTTTTTTTTGGTGCTAAATTAGAGCAATAGAGGGTTGCAGTCAGCAGGTGACACAACTATAAGATCTATGTATGAACAGGCCAAGACGGAGAGGGGTAAGAGTACCTCAGCAATAAAATTATTCTCAGTGTCAAAAAAGAAAAAGAAAAAAGAAAAAAAAAATGAGGGGTGTAATTTTTGAAGCATACTGCGATGTAAAGGTTCCTCTGTCCCGCATCTACAACACAGACCACAGGGAGTGGCCCCGGAAACCACTTTATTTGCAAACACACTCCTGCCAGAAAGCGCGTTTTGATGGTGACACAAACTCACACCGTTCCTCACGACGCTGCGTCAAGCAAGGATTTCTATCCATCAGATACACGGCTTGCACAGGCCTTACATTAGCTGTCATTATGGTGGCCCTGCTGGGGAGCGCATACCTTCTGTAGCGTGCACTTTGCACCATAAAACCTAATTTTCGCAGCAAGAAGACTCAATGACCACCAGCATATACTGCGACGACGTCAAGGGCAAGCCCTGTTAATCGGTTGAGTTTCCTGGTGAAATGCAGTGTTCCCAACACTAGCTAATGTAGACGTCCAACATTTTAAATTTGTCCAGTATAGAGTAGCTCTCGCGTTGGTATACGGTAGCCTAATAAAATGTTAAAGCGCACGACTGATAAAGCACAGAGTTGTAAAGTGAATGCCCAAGACACCGTGCAGGTAAAACCGAATTCAACATTAGCCACCCGAAGCAGTATTTTGCGAAATTTCGAGCTTATGCATGCTGTTGCCCAAGTGTGGTCTATATTAGGAATATGAGAATATTTGTATTTTCTTCGCGTTAATTAATTAAGAGTAGCCCTGTATATCCGTGTATTTCTTTTTGCAGTAAAGCACCGTGTATTGAATTATTTAAAATAATTGCATATATTATTTTTCTCTTCCTGCACATTTCAGTGTGGTTGCCTTCAGACTTATCATGTGAGTACAGTAGCCTTTTTTGGCATAGCCCACGACCCGGTGTTTCACACTGCCAAACTGCGAACAAAAAACACGTTTATGCAGATTGGCAGGACATGTGGCGTATTTTCGAGTATCATCCTTCCTTGTCGATCTCAAGCGGTGATGTGAACTTCATGCAATAAAAAAAAACAAAAACATCCTGACAAAGAGGAAAAATATATTTAATTACTGAACAAAGATTTGACCACTTAGATGAAGGGCCGATTGCCTTATTTACGATATAGATCACATGTAAATGCACCCCCGAATTATCTTAAGGATGCTCTGCAAATCCTTTCCGGTGTTAATATCTTCGATATGTATGAGTAATTTGGTGAGCCTTAAATCATTTTATAATTTAGAAGCTGATTTAAATAAAATATGGTTTTATGTCACATAAAAAGAACCATTTTCGTACAAATATAAACTTGGTATTGCCTCTTTCATGTAATGTACATCAATTTTATGTGTCTGTGTTTTGAACAAAGACAATATGCACAGGTGTTGCGTTAAGAAACTTGCTCATGCACGCAAACTGCCATGTCAAGTAAAACATAAAATACTTTTGTTCTCTAAAAAATAAATTAGCAAGAGGGTTGCAGGTTTTGTTCAGATAAGATCACGCACGCAAGTTCGGACGTATTCTTTGTTTTTGTTATATTTTTTTATAAAATATTATTTTACACGTGTAGAAAACATAACCAAATAGATTTTGCAAAAACAAATATAATATTTGTAGAGAAAATATTTTTTGAGTGCACCAGAACTAAAAAAAAAATCGAATATACGCTTTTTGAGGTTTTCGTTTATGTCATGTTTGGTGACACCTACTCCGCGAACTACAAATATTAAAAATCGCAAATATTTCCCACTTATAATAGATTATGTGAGCTATCGATTTATTAATGTACAACATTGCAGAGGTCATATATTTTGCGTAGAAAATGCGCCAACATGGCTCCTTTGACGTGTTGTCACTATATTTCTGAGGCGTTACCTAAAATTTGAAGTAGCTAGAACACTTAAAGTTATATGATATATTCTTTACAAAACGTTCTTTCGAATGATACGTAAATCATTGTTTCAATCTAACTTCAATCATGCCAAGACTGTTCCATTCGTAGAATTCGCGTAACCAGCTTCTGTACCGCGATATTCGTCCACGAATTTTGCACTTTATCCGGCTAATGTAGCAAAGTTCGGCTATAGTAGCCACTTTCGTGGGTTTGCCGAATTGTGTGAATAAAAAGTCGGATTAAGCAAAAATTCGGGGGCAGATATCTTGGAACACAGGCACATTACGCGAATTCTATAAAATGGAACAGTTTCGGCATATGACTGCCTCAAAGTTTGTAATATAATCATATATCCTAATTACAGTAATTAAAAAGTTAATTAATGGATTTTGGTTAATTAGTTTGATAATAGTGATGGTTATATTCCCATCTAATGTCCGCCAAGACATTAAAACACGCGGTGAAAACCGCATTCATAAAAACTTTTACCCCCTTTATTTAAAAGTTTGGTGCAGTTAAAAAAACACCCTTAGTCACCATAGAATACACTACAATAATGTTTGAGGGTGGGCTAGTCGGTGGGGCATTGTAAACATATAAATAAAACAGCGCAAACGAACACAAGAACAAGTAGAAGAAGGGACACAGACCAGCGCTAACTCACGACTTACTCTCTTTTTCGAGTCCTACATGTTGGATTCTTTCTTTTATTTCTCTCTCTTCTTATGTTGATGTGTTTTAACAGGACGAAAAAGAGAGAGTATGTCGTGAGTCAGCGCTGTGTCTGTGTCGCTTCTTCTACGTCTCCTTGTGTTCGTTTGCGCTGTTTTATTTCTATGTTTGGAATACACCACTTTCGCCGAAAATCGCTGCCACGGCTGAAGACGTTCTGCCAAGACAAAACCACTCGGGACTGGCAACCACTTCGTTTGTTTATGACCGCAGCGCGTGTTGTCTTGTCTCACGATAACAAGACTCGCGACCTTCTGAAAGCATCGATAGGAGAGAGAAAGAAAAAAATGAAAGCCGTTTAGGAAGCGGGGCTCACGCGGAAAGCTCACAATGTTTTATGTTACGTTTGCTAACATCCCCGCTTCGGAGAGGTCCAAAGTTAGCAACATTTTTCTTCTAGCAGTTGGTCATTCAAAAGCTCTAAAATCAAGCAAAGCGAAACGTGAATTACTCCATGATTTTATTTCCACTGTGAACAATTTGGAGAAAGGCTGTGAAATTGTCACAAAAGAAGGGCCCAGGAATTATTACGGGACTCTGCTCGCGTTTATAGGAGATTCTCTGGCTTGCCACAACATCGGTGGATTTAAAGAATCCTTCAGCCCGAGTGTGCGTCTGGCTTGTCGCACATGTAATGTGCCCACGAAGTCATTGTTCAAGTACCACTACACTGCAGAGTGCCCACCTCGTACAGAGGGAGAAATTGCCTGCCAGCTGAGGCAGCTAGATAACGCTAAAACAAAAAAGGCACGCAAGGAGTTGTCGGCAGAGTTTGGGTTAAACTCGAGGTCTGTTCTGTCCGACATAAGTCACTTTTCTCTGATATCCGATCTTTTGTACGACCCCATGCATGTTCTTTTAGAAGGAGCTGTACCAAAGGAAATTTATCACTTCCTGTATTTCATGATACGTGAAGTGAAGTGGCTGACTCTTGAGGAACTAAATAACAGCATCACTGAGTTTCGTTTCCATAGGTCAGTGAGCAAAAGCGATTACCCTCGTGAGTTTCCAAGTGACCTCACTGTAACAACGTCAGCTAGCGCAGCACTGGTTCTGCTTCTGCATCTACCTTTGATCGTTGAAAAGTTTGTTCCACCGGGACAAAACCCACATGTCAAATGCTTTTTGAGCCTGTGCGCTGTGACGCAAATTGTACTTTCGCCTGTCCTTACTGTTGATACTTTAGAGAGGCTGGAAACGCTTATTGCTGAACACAATGAGCTTTTCGTGAAATGTTACGGTAGCAGTGCCTTTATTCCAAAGCTGCATATGCTTGTTCACATGACTGAGCAAATCAGGGCTTTCGGTCCATCACGCCACCATTGGGCAATGAGATTTGAAAGTAAAAATGCATTGCCAAAAAATAAAAAGTTTTGGAATTTCAAGAACCTGCCGCTGTCTGTAAGCGAATATTTCCAAATCAACACCTCATACGAATTGTGGGTGGACAGTGGATGCCCCAGGCAGACAAGTCCATTGATTACTTCGGGAATGCCATTTGTGCTCACACCTGCTTTTGTGCCTGCTGGACTGGACAGCCTTGATGTGGGAAGTACTGCCCTGGAAGTGAAAACGGCTGTTGTTGACAATGTTCATTTGCGGAGCTCAGATGTGATGATGACGGGATGCCCCTCTGGCCAAGCATCTCTTGTTAAACTGCAGAACATCGTGATGTGGAAAGATCGCGCATTTTTTCAGTGCACTGTGCTGTGTATTGCGGGATTTGTAGAGAAGGTGAACGCGTTCCAGTTTCAAGAAACTCCACATTGTGTAGTGATCACCCCTGAATCGGTCCTGAGTCCGTGGCCACTGTGGACTTACAATTTCGAAGAAAGACGTTTGGCTATACCTAAGTCTTTACATGTTCATCCCACCTCACTATAGGAATGGCCTGTAGACAGACTGCCAGAATTCTCGCAGTACGTCCAGCCACTTCTCAACGGTGTCGTTATGAGTGACCAAGAGCACAAAAGACTGTGCAGGCAGATGCGAGACGAGCTGATATTGTACTTAGAGTAAGTAGACCGTGCATATTTGCTGTTTGGCCGATTTGTGCTTTTCTTGTATTACAAGGACGTTTGCATTAAACCTGACTTATGTTTTTTGTTTCACTCGTCATTTCACCAGTGAAAATCAACTCATTTCGACTGGATCGAAAGCGCAAAGGCGCTGGGAGTACAAGTCTTTGGGAGATGCTCTCGTCCGGAAGTTTCCTTGCCTCTCGTGGGAGAATCCTGGACCAAAAACAAAGATCTACAAACAAAGGACTCAAATATTTGTAAGTGACGTGCGCATGATGTGAGTTCCAAATCTGAACAAGTGAACGTTTTCTGTGCAGACCGTATTTATGCACAAGCTTGCGACCACAAGAAAGGTACGGAAATTCCGAAACAGCAAACCCGCTGTGTTAGCTGGCCCAGTTCTGCCTACTATCACCAAAGAGCAGGCAATGGCTGAGCTAAATGTAAGTGTATTTGTTATTAAACTGAACAAAAAACACATTCCGGGCTTGCGGTAGACATCCACATTTTTTCCGCAGGCACTTTCAGCACCCTCTTTCAAAGAGGCTACAGTTGATGCTGCGAGGGTGAAACAACTCCTCATCTTGACAGCAAATGAGCGGAACGAGACATTTTATGACGAACTTCCACCGTACTTCCTTCTGGAGGAAATAGTAAGTCTTTGGGAATATGCGCAGGCGCTACACAGGCGATGAGGCGCGACGTAGTGGAGGGCCCCAGATTAATTTGACCACCTGGGGACCCTTAACGTGCGCCGACATCTCGGAACACAAGGGCGTTTCGCTTTTGGCCTCCATCATAAAAGCGGCCGCCGCGTCCGGTAATCGAACCAGCGTCCTTCGGCTCAGCAGCACAACGCCTTAGCCATTGAGCTACCGCGGGGTTAACATGCGACTATTAGTCAGAAGCTAATATTATCGACTAGGCTGCACATCCATGGCTTGGGTTTCTAAAACCGACTGGAGCCTTTTAAAAACGAAAATCTTTAAACGATGCTGTTGCAACTTTCAGGAGCTAAACATGAAGTGTAATGATCTCAATGATTTCCCGTACTGTCTCGGCGCAGACTAATTTAATGTTTTTTGCTGACGGGGTCTAACAACGCAGAAAAATATTTCACGCCACGAAACTGAACCGGTATACTCTGTAAATTTTCCCCATACCGGGCAAAAAACTGGGTGCCAAAGGATAAACTTTTAAGCGTACGTTTCCTGACTTGTTTTTTTCATTGCCCTTGTGATGGCGAGATGTAAGTGAAGACGTTTTATGAGCACTTTGTGTTTCATTCAAATGTTTACCAGTAAAAAATTGCAAGCTGTTACAAATTGTGTTTACCAATGCAGCTCACATGCGAGGCCGAGCTGCGATTTGGAACCCCGATGCCGGTACTAGAGGACACCTTGAAGAAAGCAGTGGTTGCTGCGTCAGACGTTCTGGAGAAAGTGTGCACGTTCCAAGACGTCGAGAAGCAAATTCAGCCGCATGGGGCAAAGCACTTCTTGATCAGCGAGGTAAGGCAGCGTCCTGGAATTTAATGTCCCTGCTATGTGGTGTACCCAATCCATATCAGTGTACGAAAATTGCTGCGAGCATGCAAGTAAGGGCCCGAGTCCTGGCAGTGCAGTTACTATATTTTCTCCCAAAAAAGAAGGCGCAAACTTACATGTATTTCTTTGGGGTTTATTTTACATCTTACTATCACAGACCCTGCGCTCATAGTTACAAGTCTTTTTTTTTGTTTGTTTTTAACACAGATGGAGGTGCCGGAAGACGTTGTTTTCAACTCGCCCCATATCTATTTCTCCTCGGAAAAGATTCTCGTCCACGGCGGCAAGCCACACGAATTGATTCGAGTCAACGGCACAACAGAAAATGCGCTGGTCATGTGCCTGGCGCTCTACTACATTAAGAACCTAAACTATCCCCAAGCCCTAGCGCAGCCGCTGATCTTCCTGCAGAAATTTTTGAGGCCTAGGGATAACGTCCCTAGGGGCCTTATGAACGGAAAGCTCAGGAGCCTGCTCGAAAAAATTAAGCAGTAATTCACAACGTGATCTTCCGAAATCAAAGCGCGAGGAGCGTATGCTTATGCAGAGCCAATAAAAAGAGCCACGATCTTGTTCACTAACGTTATGAAAATAAAGTTCCCTATCTTTCTTTTTACACTGTGTGGTGAATGTTTTGTATTACTGGGTGGTTCTTGTACGCGCAGTGTGTATACTATGTGTAACTTTGACACAGCTTAGCTTTAAAAATGCACGCCGCCGTCGAGTAAATCTAAAGGCAAAAGGTTGTTCTGCAGGTCACGCATCTGGGCCTTTGTTGAGCACTTTGTGTTTCATTCAAATGTTTACCAGTAAAAAATTGCAAGCTGTTACAAATTGTGTTTGCCAATGTAGCTCACATGCGAGGCCGAGCTGCGATTTGGAACCCCAATGCCGGTTCCAATGCACAGGCTGAGACGCGTGTATTTAAAGCCAATGGGCTAATTATTCCACCGATGTACATGACATGCCTTTATTTGTATGCGCTGCGTGGACCGCGTACGCATAAAGGCGTGACGGGTGGAGGGGGGAGGGCGAGGAGGAAAGGGCGTAACTTCTATGTACAGGTTTCAGCCTAACCAATATAAAGGTTACGTGCTCAGGGTTACACCGTAACCAATAAAGTAAAGGTAACAAATTTGCAATATTTTAACCTCTATTAGAGGTTACGGCATTTAGAGTGTACCTGCGACGACCTCAGTCACCCGAGCCTGCGTCCCGCCGAGAGTTCCGGTCGCCATCGCCACGACGTCCAGCTTCGCCGATGCATCGACCCCGACGTGAAAGCCTGTCACCACTCGCTCCTCGCCGGGGAAACTAGGCGCGGCAACCCCTGGAGGTGGAGTTGCCGAAGACGACCGACGCCAAGATCCTCCACGAACGTCGGAGGGCCCCCACTCGAACGCTACCAGAGACCGAAACGACGCTCCTGCAACGGTGTCCAACAACCTAAACGTTATCATCGACGGCCACGACGCGATCGGCACTCGTCGACACCGGAGCAGACTACTCCGTCTTGAGTGGGAGGCTCTCCCGCCGTCTTCGAAAAGTCACGACGCCATGGGATGGACCTCAAATACGAACCGCCGGAGGGCACCTCATCACACCAGTCGGGAGATGCACTGCTCGCGTCCAGATCCACGGTGAGACGTGCCCTGTCAAGTTCGTCGTTCTGCAAGACTGTTCGAGGGACGTTATTCTCGGAATGGACTTTCTCTGCGAGTATGGCGCCGTCATCGACCTCGGGGCAAACCAGTTGACGCTGCGAAAGCCTGTTTTGCCGCCGTTGGAGACCAACACGACGTCAGCCGCGATTCGAGTTATCGCCGACCATGTGAACCTGCCGCCGCGGTCGAGTGTTTTCGTCACCGTCGTAACCGACGCAGCCATGCACGGTGAAGCTCTTCTGGAAGGCAGCATCCAACTGCTCCTTGAAAAAAGGAATTGGCGTCGCACGAGGCGTAACGGATCTCCAAGAAGGACGTACAACTGTTCTCGTGACAAACTTTCGAGAGGAGCCGCAACACCTAACGAAGGGTACCACCGTAGGCCACATCGAGGAGCTTCAGACGCCAGCCGTGGTCACCGAAATCTCTGAGAAAACCTCGTTGTCACAGCAGAAAAGCACGTCGCCGCTGCAGTTCGACATTGACCCCGAACTCCCAGGTCCTAAGCGCCGGCAACTGGTTGATCTCCTCGCCGAATACAGTGACTGTTTTGCCACATCGTCGAAAGTTCGCCAAACCCCAATGGCGAAACATCGCATTGTTACCCACGACGACGCGCTCCCTGTCCACCAGTCGCCGTATCGAGTCTCCTTAAAGGAAAGGAAGGTGATTCAAGATCAAGTCCAGGAAATGCTCGACGACGACATCATTCAACCCTCAAGAAGTCCATGGGCGTCCCCAGTCGTCCTTGTAAAGAAGAAGGACGGAACCCTGCGGTTCTGCGTGGACTATCGTCGACTGAACGCTGTGACGAAGAAGGACGTCTATCCGCTCCCTCGCATCGACGATACGTTAGACCGACTGCGCCACTCCCGATATTTTTCGTCGATGGACCTGAAGAGTGGTTACTGGCAGATTGAAGTCGACGAACGCGACCGGGAGAAAACTGCCTTCGTCACTCCCGACGGACTGTACGAATTCAAAGTGATGCCGTTCGGACTTTGTACAGCACCAGCCACCTTCCAGCGTGTCATGGACACCGTGCTGGCAGGTTTAAAATGGCAGAGCTGACCTCGTCTACCTCGACGATGTCGTTGTATTTTCCCGAGATTTTGACGAGCACCTGAAACGACTTCGAGCCGTGCTTCAAGCCATCAAGACCGCCGGCCTGTCACTCAAGCCAACAAAGTGTCGATTCGCCTATGGTGAACTTAAGTTCCTTGGCCACGTCGTGAACAACAAAGGTGTTCTCCCTGACCCCGAGAAGACCCGCGCCGTAGCTGCATTCACGCCGCCATCTGACAAGAAGGCAGTGAGAAGATTCCTCGGACTCTGTGCCTACTATAGACGATTTGTTCGGGACTTCGCCAAGCTGTCCGCACCGCTGACGCACCTCACGAAGGACGCCGTCAAGTTCGAATGGACGGAAGAACACCAGCGGTCATTCGATGAGCTGAAACGAAGACTCCAGACGCCCCCGATTCTTGGACATTTCGACCAGTTCGCTGATACAGAGATCCACACGGACGCCAGTAACACCGGACTTGGCGCAGTACTAGTTCAAAAGCAGGACGGGGCAGAGCGAGTCATCGCATACGCTAGTCGGACGCTGTCTAAGGCGGAGAGGAACTACTCAACAACTGAAAAGGAGTGCCTTGCTGTCGTCTGGGCAATAACAAAGTTTCGCCCATATTTGTATGGAAGTCCTTTTCGCGTGGTCACGGACCACCACTCGCTCTGCTGGCTCGCAAATCTGAAAGACCCCTCCGGACGCCTCGCCCGGTGGAGCCTACGACTGCAGGAGTTTGACATGACCGTTGTGTACAAGTCCGGCCGGAAGCACAATGACGCCGACTGCCTGTCAAGAGCCCCTGTCGAGGCCGGTCCTGCCTGTATTGAAGACGACGACGATGAGTGTTTCCTCGGCGCTTTGGACGCCAGCGACATGGCAGCACTCCAACGAGACGACCCTGAACTTCGAGCGCTCATCGAGCACTTAGAGGGACAAGCGAGTACGGTCCCCCGTGCTTTCTTAAGAATCCTGCATACCTTCTCCATGCGGCAAGGGGTGCTGTACAAAGAGAACTTCGTCAACAACAATACAGCATGGCTGTTGGTTATTCCTGCCAGCCTTCGAGACGAAATTTTCCAAGGATGCCATGACGACCCAACGGCTGGACACCTTGGCTACAGCAGGACGCTCGCCAGGATTCGAGAAAAGTATTACTGGCCGAGGCTACCGAAGACCGTTCACCTCTACATTCGATCATGCCACGAGTGTCAGCGACGAAAAAAACCGCCGACGAAGCCGTCAGGACTTCTGCATCCGATTGCTCCCCCGTCCAGGCCGTTTCAGCAGATCGGAATGGATTTACTTGGCCCTTTCCCTCCGTCAACGTCGGGAAACCGCTGGATAATCGTCGCCACGGATTATCTCACACGGTACGCCGAGACGAAAGCCCTCCCATCTGGTACGGCTGTGGAAGTCGCCAAGTTTTTTATCGAGTCCATTGTCCTCCGGCACGGCGCCCCCGAAGTCCTCATTACAGACCGTGGATCATCGTTCATGGCCCAGCTCACGCAAGAGATCCTTCGTCTTAGTGGCACCGGCCACCGTCGAACCACTGCGTACCATCCGCAGACAAATGGACTAACAGAACGGCTGAACAAAACTATCGCCGACATGATCTCCATGTATGTCGACGTAGAGCACAAGACTTGGGACGAGGTGTTACCCTACGTCACGTTTGCTTACAACACGGCGGTGCAAGAGACCACAGGAGTAACCCCGTTTCAGCTGGTGCATGGCAGAAAAGTAACGACAATGCTCGACGCAATGCTACCCCACGAACCAGCTGACGATGGGATCCCCGACGCCCAGGTGGTTGCTCAGCGAGCTGAAGAGGTTCGCCAGCTCGCCCGACTCCGAATTCAAGAGCAACAACGTGTCGACGCTACCCGGTACAACCTTCGGCGGATCGACGTTCGTTTCAAGCCCGGAGACCGTGTGTGGGTTTGGACCCCAATACGACGACGCGGTCTAAGCGAGAAACTCCTAAAGCGCTACTTTGGACCCTACAAAGTGCTTCGTCGACTTGGAGACCTTAACTACGAGGTGATGCCCGACGGAACAAGAACATCATCACGCCGCCCACCACGACCTGAAGTCGTCCACGTCGTGCGCCTGAAGCCGTACTACGCTCGATAGGACTGTGGACATTATGTGTCTCAAATGACTCTTTAGTTGTGCCTTTATTTTTTATTTGCTTTGTTTTCGTTTGTGTTATGCATCGGGACGATGCACTTTTTAAAAGGGGGAATAATGCCGCGAGCGCAGCTGACCAAGCAGGCAGCGCGCTCGTGGCCTAACGGTTATCGCGCGTGCCTTCCACGCAGAAAGCCAGGGTTCGATTCCTGGAAGCGGCTGCATCTTTTGTTTATTCCTGCAAACTAGTATTCTGGTAAATTCGAGAATCCTGTTGCTTGTTCGAGGTCCGAATGTTCTACGCGTCGAACTTTCTACGCCGATTATTCCAGAAGCCCACGCATGTACATAAGGGGCTTCGCGTGGCGAGCCACAGTCAGTTTCGCTCCAGCGTTCGACTCCTGCTGTCACGCCGACTTCGACGCCCGCGACGCTCTGCTTTCTTCTGTCCCCTTTATTTATTTTTGGGCACAAGTTCGCCCCATTAAACGTTTAGTTTCTTCAGTTATTTTCGCCTCATCACTTGTCATTCGTGACAATATATATATCTTGCCTATATTGGGCATATTGGGTACTGAAAGAACTGAAACGTGCCTATATTGGGTACTGGAAGAACAGAAACGTTTAATGGGGCGAGGTTGTGCCCAAAAATATAAAAGGAAACAAAAGATAACAGCAGAGCGTCGCGGGCGTCGAAGTCGGCGTAACAGCAGAGTCGAACGCTGGGGCGAAATCGACTCCGCCTCAGCACGCGGAGGCCCTTATGGTCGCGCGTGAGATTCTGGAACAATCGGCGTAGAAGGTTCGACGCGGAGAACATTCGGACCTTGAACAAGCAACATGATTCTCGAATTTACCAGAACACGAAATCGCAAGAATAAATAAAAGACACGTCGCTCCCAGGAATCGAACCCGGACTCTTCGCGTGGGAGACAAACACGATAACCGTTAGGCCACGGCCGCGCTGCCTGCTTGGCCAGCTGCGTGCGCGGCAATATAAGAAGCGTCAAAGAACTACATAAAATATATAAGGACCAAATAAGATAATTGTGAGAAGTTTTCTATAAGTTTCATGTAGAGTTCTTATATGTTCTTAAATGTATTATATAGTTCTTATGTGTTTCTTATATGTTCTTATATATCTTGTATGATTCATATGTGTTTATTGAACACAAGAATTTCTCATACCACTGACTTTTTTACTAGGGCTGGCACCACTATAATCGGAGCAAGGCCCTCGAGGCACCGGGAGAAGCACCTGCGTTCCGGCCACACAAGCTAGCCTTCTCCAAGGAAAGTGCAAAGGAAATGGTACCCTTGTACAATCGCCTCCCTAAATACAAAAAAAAAACATTTGGCGTCTATATGAAAGTAAACGGGTTCATACCGGTAACAGTTTAGCCATACCGGTCACCCGTTTGTCAAAGGGGTCGCTCGTATGGCTCCAAGGGGTCCCCCGTATGAGCCATAACGGTCACCTATTTGGGCAAACAGGTCACTCCTTTGGCAAACGGTCACTCGTCTGGGCAAATGGGCCACTCGTTTGGGCAAAGTTGCCGCGCGTTTGCTCAAACCGGTGACCATGTTGCACAAACGGGTCACCGGTGACCGGCAAACTGTATCGGTTTATTCAAACGGGTCTCCGGAGCCTGTTTGATACTGAACGTACAGATCGGCGGCATGGGCACACCTGTTGCAGCAGTGGCAGCTTATGTTTCCAGAAGGCCGGTAGCGCCGGTTCATCGATTTACAATCGTCCGCGTAATGCAAGTAGTTATATTTATATTTCAATTGCGCTGATGTTCGCTTATACTGCAACTGCAATGAGCAAATTTTGTTTATTTTTACGTAAACGCGCGGAGTTGGCGAGTTGATATTTTTGACAGAACTTTAAAATTTTGGCGTTCTTTGTTGCCTCAATTTACTTATTCAGCTCGAATCTCTCTCGCAGAAGACGTGACCGCGTGAAAGAATAGACCGACCTCACCAAGCGTTCGGCGCATGCGTGACGCCGCCATAACTTTAGTTCGCAGGAGGCAGGCAGCAGTGCACAAGACGGCTCGTGTCGCCTCATGCTCCACACGCGCAGAGCTCCAGCGAGGTTGTCGCACGTGCAGAAAGACTAAAGCTCCCGCGATGCATTGCGGCAGCGGTGGCGTAGACAAACTGGCTGGTGAGATCGGTCTATACACTTCTAGACTCTGTTTCACCTCAATTCAAGATGCAGCGAAGGTAGCGCGCGAACACGTGGCTGCAAGAACATCGAGCATTGCAACAGCACGCCCGCCGTTGCAGCAGAAACTATGAGCTCGCGCTGAGTGCTTTTTCGCTCGGGCGCAAGCCGAGCTTCTGGCCGGCACCATTTCCAGCGTTCGAGCGTGCTGAAATGCGCGCGATTCGCCTGCTTTCCGAGGCTGCAAACGCTTCGTGCTTGAATGCCCGAGGAAAAGGTGCGGGGGTGTCCCGGTGTCCTGCGCCTTGACCGCGCCCCCTCCCTCCTCTCTGGCCACCTCTGTCACGTGACCCGAGGGAGAGGAGGGCACCAGCCGCACGCGGGCTACACGCTGATAAACAGCCTCCGAGATCCAAAAGCGCGCGCGCTGGCAGCCGCTTTTTTTTTTTTTGTCTGGTTGTTGTCCGTTTTTGTTCGAACTTTGTTCGTCCTACCTGCTTCGATCTGCCGCCTTACCCTGCGGTCTTATTAGGACGTCTCTCGACAACGTATTGAATGTGCACCAAAGCTATTAGTGTTCGAAGTCTTACACGTATATCGGCAACAGGCGATTCTTCAGAGAAGTCAGGAATTTTTGCGGTTTGGTTGGGTTTGGCAAATGACAGCTTGTGCGCCGCATCGTGTTGAAACTTCAAGGAGCCTTCCTTCTCGTTTTTGTGTTTGTGCGGTTGTCCTGCTCTGACCGCGTCGACATATATCTTGGATTACATCTTTCAAGTCCACTATTATTATGGTAAGTGCACTGGAACCTACTTGTTGGCAACGACTGACCGCTTCTTCTAACGCGTACTCTTCAAGATTATCTATAGAATTATGCAGCGTCTATTCTCGCGGCAGCCGGGAGAATAACTTCCCCGAAAGTCTACCATTATAGTCTAGAATTACCTTGGTTCTAGTTTGCTCTGCAATCTTCTCAGTTGTACGTATAAAAGCTTAGAGTGTCTCTTCACATTTCACAGATAGCTTGCACGTTTGTACTTGTCTACGGAATAGGTTGTAATAAACTTCTAGGAGAATTGAAAACAACCTTTTGTGTCTGTTTTCCTGCCCATTTGCAAGCACCTCTGCGAGCACAATTTTTCTAAGTGTTTCCTCCATGTTATAAATAAATTTATGAGTTTCGGGACGTCTTAAATAAGAAAATAACCAACCTTCCACACGATACCCATTTAGGGTTACCGAATAATTTGCCTATCCGAATGGCGCGTTCAAATGTGTGGTCACTTGCCAGGTCAAACGGGCACTCGTATCAAACGGCACCCATATCAAACGGGTATCGTTTCAAACCGGTACCGTTTCAAACGGGTACCGTTTGAAACGGGCATCATTTCGAAGGGGTACCGGTATCCCACACTGTAAACTTTTTACACCCTTCAGGGTGTAATGGTACTCAAAACACCCTTCTAACCCCTTATTTTCAACATGAAGGGTGTTAGAAGGGTGTCCCACACGACTAGAACACCCTATTTACACCTTTAAATAATGAAAGGGTGTAAGAAGGGTGTTAGGAGGGTGCAAGAAAGGGGTTAAGTAATGAGGATACACCCCATGATGCCGCCAGGGGTGTAAGGGTGTTTGGAGTTTGGTTGTTGAAAACAATGCAGAGCAGTTTCAGATTAATGCCGACTGCGGCATTAATCTGAAACACTACGATTCGATGGAGCCAATAAATAAGAGTACTGTCATGGCGCTCGTTGTCTTTGCGAGTTTGCAATCACCGGCTAGACCAATCAGGTACAGTGATCCTTTCTGTGCTTGATTGGTCTAGCCGGCAAGAGCAAATGCACGAAGGCGACGAGTGCCATGACGATGCACCTTTGGTTCTGCTTGATTGGCTCCGTGGGATCGTGGCGTTGTGTAACAGATGGCCGGTACTGTGGGTTCACCCTGAGTTTAGGAATTCAGAGCACACAGACCAGGCTGCTTTTTGGAACATTATATTATATTCATAATGTTCGTCGGTGTGCTCGCTCACGATTGCATTCGTTGCCTCGAAGGATGGGCAGGCGATGAGCAGTCCCGTCTTTGGCTGCTAACTCGCAGGTGTCCCCAGCCGGTCTCCTCTCCGTGTTTCTTGACTGCCGTTATTCCTTTCGGGGTTTCGCGTATTCGACACATCCGCATCTTCGGTACTCGACTGTACCTCTTTTCTCTTACATCCCCAGAAAGAGAAGGCCTCGTTGTTTAGCTCTCCCCCTTCCCCTGCGTTCTCTCCGGAGTCCCAATGCGCCGCTGTATACCTTTGGACTCCAAGCTGCGGTCGTTCGGCAGGAAACGCCACTAGGCGAGGGCGGCGAGACCAAGTCTCAAGAACTCGGTGGCGTCGCTCTGTTGTTCCGTGCGGGCACTTGTGGCAAACTGTAGTGGCTGAATTCTTTCCGGGTCTACTCGGCCCGGGTTAACCTCACAGTTGGCTGTGGTCGGACTTAATATTGACCTAAGTATAGACATACTCGAAACCTGGAATGTCAACGTTACGTGTATGCTGCATTTCACGGTCTAGTCAGGATGACACACATGTAAATGTACTATGTAAGCCAACGTGCCTTTATACAAACATGCCCACGTTTGCCCACACCAGGTGAGGTCACTGCGCATGCGCAAAAACCATATTCGCTCGAGGTAAATTGTCCGCGTATTTGCTCTGTGGTCAGCAGCGCCACCTCAGCGGCGTGACGCCAGAGTAGGTGGAGTATGATATATATATATATATATATATATATATATATAGCTTTAGTAATAAATAAAATAAATGAGTAATGCAAGTTCACTTAGTTAAGATGCATACTTATAGGATTGGGTATAGATTCCCATCGCTGAAATGTCATGTTCCTTGTTTTTGAGATAAAAAAATAAATACATAAAGCCTCGCTCATTCTGATCTGTAGATAAGAGTAAAAAATGCAGATTCATATTTACGAATTTTAAATTTTAACGCGACTTCTAAAACGGAACAATGGAATATTAACTTGTCAAAAGAATTGTATTTTCCGAAAACTGATTTGTATATTACAACATTAACTAAAATCGAACTAATTTACCTGAAAAACAACGAACATTTCAGTATGATTGGCAGCAAATATTTCAAGGTAACTTTTCTACAGCGTGCTGTTTTAAGACACATAAAAAAACTAGGGCAATGAATATGATTAAACATATTAAAGTAACCAAAATATAGTTCAATAAAACAACACAAATATGTATCTATTTGGGTAGTGCACATGAACCTTCTAAAAGCACTCACAGCTTCTGAAACACAGGGCGTGACTTATATGTCCAGGCGTTTAACTTTATGATTCGTTCTTCGGTGTACTTATATCGGAAAATGTCGGAGAGATAATAGGATGTAAATGATATTTAGAAACATCTCACTATTATATTGAAGACAACAGATAGATCACAGAAATTCGGCGTTCTCTGTTTATTATGAATTTTTTTGTACTATACAAAGCGATTTTTAGGCACTTGCCAACGCTTTGAAATAGTTTTTATCGCGGAAAATAAAAATCGTTTGGAGTATTGAATATAGACTGGTACAATCCCTAATATGAAATGGTTAATAAACTACGTAGGCGAAAGCGTAAAACAAAACAAAAATCCTCAATACAAGCCGTCGGTTTAGTTATGAGTGTTACCCCACTTAAACAATAAAAACGCAGCATTTAAACAAAGAAAATAATGAAAACCTCTGTAAAACTACAAGTTTAAGTGGAATAGTCATACAGACAGTCCTTTCTTTTATAGCTTTCGCTTTAACTTTAACTAAGGTTTAACTTAAAACAATATATTAAAAACAAATTTTATGAAACGCGAAGCAAGATAAATGCAAACGAGCCCCTCACCCCAAGATACCGAAACCGAAACTACAGCAAATCTTTTTAGAAAGGGCAGGCGTAAGTCGTAGCCAATCCCCGTTCTTATTAAAGATGGCTGCTTTCGGTTACTGCTGGAACCGCCGGAACTGCGACCGGAGACACTCCCACGTGTGGACAAAATTAAAGGTGAGAATATTTCTGCAGCATGCTTGTAGAACATTCTTTATGTGTTCAGGAGTCCAGTAAGTGACTATTGATACCGCTTACACAGTATTCTACTTGCTTAACGCTTAAATGTGGTGGTAGCGAGTGTTATGACCGGCTGGCTGGCTTCGGCTTTCTCTTTCGAGCCATAACCGGTAAAACTGCCTTGGAGTGACGAAAGTGCTCCTGATTTCTTTTTCGCTTTCACGCCGGCGCCTCTTTTCTCGCGAACTGTCGAAACTGAACAGTCTGGAAACATGATTGCTTCATCGGTGAAAAGCTAAAACGGAGATTTCTTTTTTTTTTTTTTCGGCGTCATAAGTTTAAGCATTTATCCGAATCTGTGTATCGCTTTCCCGTCGTCGCTGTTTACCGATTTAATTAATGTTCTCAGCACCAGTTCTTAAGTTGTCTTCGCTTGACAACAAATTCGGCGCAAAAGCGAGGACAAGAGTGTGACAGAAACACGGCAAAGTGTTTGTGTCCCTCTCTTGACCTCGTCTTTTGCGCTGAATTTGCTGTCATGAATTACTGATAGCCCAATTATTAACCCTTCGCTTCAAGCCATATAATTTCTATAATTTTATTTTGAACATAAGATTTTGTGTTTCTTGACATGTGTTTCTTGGTATGATATGTGTTTCTCGGCACGGTGTTTCTTGATTTGATGTGCGGGGCAAATGTTGTCTTGCAGTAGGTATGGCGAACTCTACATACTTCGTAATTTTTTCGTGGAGTCGTGGTTATGCTCCAGTCTCGTGTTTTCAGCTTTTATCATGTTACATAATTGGCAAACATATAAAAAAATCAAACAAGTACCTGGGCCTTGCTTTTGCTACTGTGGTTGCTATGAAGATATAAAGTATTAATTAGAAGATCTAGACCAGTTTAGAGCACTAACCCAAGTAAAAGAATGCATTTCTTACAAAGACCGAATAGTAAACATTGTTCAAGGTGTTTTGCATTGAATATAGCTGATCTTGCCTCTTTTTCTTTTTGCTATGGACCGAGTCTATCTGCTGTAAATGTGGCTTTTAGGATTGTTTCAAAGCTCAAATGGCTGACTAACGAGCATGAGGTCTTGCAATTTCATTTAGTGTGTTGACTGTTTTATGCGAATTTTTTTATTATTTATTATATGCAAATGTTATTGGAATTTAAAAAAATTCAGAAGAAAATGTCATAGCTGCTGCACTGGGTTATTGTCAATGTCAATGAAAGTAAACTTCACAATGGGAATAAAAAATCATTTGTTATTTGGCACTTTCTGAGTTTTTAATTTTTTTATTACAGCATTACCTGGATTGAAAAGTGTATGGATGATTTAATGCCGGACAGGCCTTTCAGATATTTTGAACAAATAAATAAATAAATCTCAATACTCCAGGATTCATGGGTCATGCTCATCCGCCAAAAGTTCAAAAATGAGAGACGGAAGCTGGAGACTGAACGTGTGTGCGCAAACCGACTAAAGTTCGGCAGCAGTGGGAAACAACCAAGGGCGGCTGTCGACACCGCATCAATGGAGTTACAGCGGGGCAAAGTTGGCACAACACTGGTTGGTGATTCAGAGCTCAGTGTAACACACATGTGTTTTTTTTAATAAAATTACAATAATCGTCCTTGTTTAATCCATATGCAGTCCCAAGGCTTGGCTCCCAGCGGAGAAGACGAATACAGTCTCACACAGCATGAGGCCTGGTTAGTCACGTAGTGGACCAAACCGAACCCCGACAGACAGCAAATGTGCTGCAGGCCTGAGTTGACGCATTCCGCAAGGGTCAAAGACTTGTGCAAGTTATCAATTGCTGAAGCTACAGACAAGTATCCATATCTCAGGGACATTGAATGGGTGAGTAGTTTCTTTTGTACGCAATTTGTAGAAGGGCTTTACTTAGAAGAACCAGCTTAGACAGAGCTGCTCTTTTTTGTAAGAAGCTGTAATTTTACGAACGTGTTCTCCGAAAACAATAGACTTTTTTTTTCACTGAAACAATTTAACATACATAGCATAATATAAATTTTAACTCCAAGACTGAAAAAAGGACGACAATACTCAAAGGCTGTGTGTTGTGTCGTCCTTCTTTTTTCCTGAGTCTCTCAGTTTTTTCCTAAATTATGTTCAACCATCACCAGCGAGTTTGCGTCCTATCTTTTTGTTCATAACACATTTGTGAAAACTTTAAATCAGGGGCAGAGAGTGCTTCAGCAAATTTCTTTTGGGTTAGTGTAGGCACAAGTTGTCGCTTAACGGTTGCTGACATACAACGAAATTACTTCTCAGAATTAATGTTTTGCATAATTTGTTCAGTCGCACACCATTTTAGTTATGACGTTTCTGCCTTTAATATTACCGAAAGTAACTAGCCTGAACCCAGGTTGACCATTTTTTCAGTTCATTTTTACATGTCGGAGCTGCACATATCTACTAGCAATCTACTTTAGCAATACAGTGCAACCTTTAACGTTCGCAAGTTCCATATTGCCGAAATATTCACGAAGCTAATAATTTGCG
The DNA here is from genome assembly GCA_037355805.1 of Ixodes ricinus. Lineage (NCBI taxonomy): Eukaryota > Metazoa > Arthropoda > Arachnida > Ixodida > Ixodidae > Ixodes > Ixodes ricinus. The sequence goes on from JAZHYW010002781.1 coordinate 40,007, forward strand.
CAATTTGAAGGTACATGCATGTCTTCAGTCTAATTTTCAAATTACAACTTTTATACACATAGGTTAGTGGTCATGATTATGTTTGTCATCAGATTTGTAAAAAATTAAGGGCACGAAGTAAAGGATTCTACAGTAGTTGTACGACGTGACAGAATGCTTCAAATGCGTTAGTAGTCTAATAAAAGACATTTAATAATGATGTGAAAGAAAACATTAAGAATTTCAATGTTCTTACAAATGCATGTGTTTTATTAAAACGCTCATAATGTTTCAGACCCTTGAGGATTTCAAGCAACTTCTCAAGAAAGATGGGAATGAAGGGGTCGAGGCGGCGTTCGATACGGTTGTGGAACTTGCTCTAAGAGGAGACCAAGGGGGCTACAAAAAAGACCTGAAGCCTTTACTTGAAGCTGACCCGCCAGGAACCGGTGCAAGACGCAAAAAACGTAAGTGATGGTTCGTGTATAGAAATAAATGGCATATGTATGATCTGCTCAAAGCAGTACTATACCGCTTTGAGCATGACATATACAAACAGAAGGATGGTGTGTTACCGTGTATGTTTGGAAATGCGCAGATGTTCAGATTAGTGTTGACACGATGTGCCTTCTCTATTGGATTTCTTTGGTCTTAAGCCACAAAAAAGGCGTAAATTGGAGCGAGTGGTACAGGACTTCCCTTCACACAAAGAAAAGGCATCAAGTTTATCAAGTTTCCATGCCAAAGTGACTGGTTCAGCCTGTGACAGTGCAACCAGCACAGGCCAGTCAAATTCTGATTGCTGGTTGCCATCAGTCCCTAAAGTAAACACAGAGGCAAGTTTTCAAGGTGCAGGCCACGACGAAGGCCATCTGCCACAAACTTCTGTAAGCCATGTGGCAGTATTAGGCCCCAAGGAGGATCAGGTGGCTACAGGTACGAAAACAAGTGCACAAGATGCAGTAGGTGACCTGCAGCGGCCTACTAACTCAGTTTAATGTGCAGCACAAACTTGTGATGACCTCCTTCCACGCAAGCAGTCAGATGCCAGGGCAATCAACAGAATGAGGGTGCAGTTGTTTAGAAAAGCAGATACTGTAAGGAGACTGCAGCGAGAAAACAGCCGCATAAAAAAAAAAGCTCAGTGGTTATGAGAGGAACACCCTTCACTCGACAATCAGAAAATGCTTGGAGAAGGTTGGCACGGCCCAGTTCTGCCTAGAAGATTTCTTAGTGGAGCAGATCACCAATGCAACAAGGCAACGACCCGTGTGGTCTCCAGACTTGTCCCCGAAGGCGTACCGTTACATACGCAACCGAGGCCTGCTTAAACTGCCTTCGAAAAACACCTCCTTCGGTATGTCGGAAAGTCGGACGGTGAAAGTGGGATCACCCCACTAATGAAGGAACGTTTAAAGGAAGAGGTGGGCAACCTGAAAGAGCAAGCCCGGCTTTGCTCAATTATTGTAGATGAGACGGCAATAAGCTCCAAATACATCTACGACCGTAAAATGGATTGCTTTTTCGGGCAGCAAACTGCAAAAGAAAACAGTGCAGCAGCAGAGAACATGAGCAACATCATGCTTGCCAACAAGGTGCTATGTTTTGTTGCTACAGGATTCTCCACAGCATAGAAGATACCTTGTGGCATTTTCTTCACAAACCGTCTAAGTGGCAAGCTTTTGTACCAGCTTACAAAAGAGGTGATCTCTGAAGTCGAAAAGTGTGGTCTCTGTGTTATCCGGATTGTCACCGATAATCACAAAATTAATGTTACAATGATGCGTCACCTGGGGAACGGCTCACTCAAGCCTGTGGTCACTCATCCATGCGACCTAGAAAGAAGCTTATTTGTGTCCTTCGACCAGTGCCATATTATAAAAAAATGTGCGAAGCCTTTTGCTTGAGGGGGAGATGACAGACGGAAGCCAACCAATAACGGGACAGTTTGTTAAGCAGCTGTATGACCTACAAAAGAACGAGGTTGTCAAACCAGTTCGTTTCCTCACGCAGAAGCACGTAGAACGAACGAACTTTGAGAAGATGCACGTCGGCAGGGCGGTGCAGCTGTTTTCAGACGATGTCATCTCGGCACTTTCTTTTTTGAAGGAATACCCCAGTCACCACCCTCAGGCAGATAAATTCAGAAACGCAGGGGCGACAATACTGTTTATGAAGATGATGCAAAAGTAATTCGCCATTCACAATGTGGCCAACCGAGCTGCACATGTGCACATGAGACAGCCTGACCAGATGCACTTCTTTTGCGCGACTGATGAACGCCTACAGTGGCTGGAAAAGGACTTCCCAGACTATCTCAAGGCTCTCGACAATTGCTGCAAAAGGAGTGGGAAGAAGTTTCTAGGTGCAGAGACCTACGAAGCTCTTTTGCTGACAAGCAAATCTACGGTTTTGTGTGTAAAAATTCCTTCTCGAGAGTGGTTTCTTTTGTTTTAACGAGGAACCTCTCAAGCGACCCTGTGGAACTCCTCTTCAGTTCTCTACGGCAAATGGCCGGTGGCAATGACTGCCTGGATGCGAGAGCCGTGACGTTCAGCCTGGAGAGGATCTTGAGGACTGGCAACCTCTGCCCATCCCAGTCTTCAAACGTGGAGAACGGGCAGGCTGTCTTGAGGTAGGTATACGTGATCTGTGCTTTAAGCTTTAAAACAAGTGCTCATGGTTGGTCAGGTTGCTTTTGCTTCATAACAGGACCCCTCTAATTTTTCATGGCCTCACACATCTGAGATAGCAGACGTTGTGTGTAGCTACTAGTTTTAAGAGTATAGAGGACTGCTGCTCACAAGTGGTTGCGTCTATTTTACATGTGTTTTGCAGCATACATGGGGCTTCCATGAGCGTGACGTCCCCTGTAGTGGATGTTCCAGCTGAAGCAACAGCACAAGCAGCCACAGATGTTTAGACTGAGACATTTCAAGTTGCCCTAGCCAAGTATGCTACATCAAATGTTTTTCAAGACCTAATGCTTGCTTGCCTGACTGTTGTTCTTTTGCAGCCGGCAGCCTTTTCTCTAATACATCTTTTGCACATCTTTTTTAGTTGCACTGCACCTCAAGATTTCGTGATGGAAATCGACGGGCTGTTTACGCCACTGAAAGCGCTTCCTCGTAAGTAGATGAGTAGAGGCTCATTGGAGTGTTATTAAATGCAAGATAAAACAAAAAAACACCATGTTCATTCGCTTTATCTGCAAGCTATAAAGGCTGATTGTTAGCAATGCACAAAAATATAAGTTCATGAGGGCTGGGTAGAAACACAATTAGTGCAGCATTTGCATTACACTCAAGATCTGTTTCTATAGGCTGTCTAAAGTTCGCTCACAATTAGTGCTGCATTTGCATTACACTCAAGATCTGTTTTTATGGGCAGTCTAAAGTTTGCTCTGTTTACTTTACTGCCAAACACAATTTTTATGCTATCACTGGATGCTCTTTATTCTGGTGTTTAGTTTCATATGTGGGTATTTTCTTTTTCAGTGCAGCGGCCACCGCCAACCATAGTGAATGCTAGCATTGCTTACATAGCCGGGTTTGTGGCGAGAGCAGTCGAAGAGCGGAGAACATGTAGCTTCTGCCCTTCCCTTCATCAATCAGATGCATCCAGTCCTGTGCTAATGGGGCTAATTAGCCTGCAGTAAAGGAGTGGCCTAACTTTCCCAAAGCCTGAATTTGTCATGGTACTTGTGACCATTAAGAAGGCTGTTGACATTGCCCTGCCGCATATAAAAAGAGCAATGTACGTCAGCAGCTGGCTGGACTGATTTTGCCTCACCTTGAACGGTGCCCCCTTTTTGTATGCCCAACAAGAGATGAGCATGGTGCGAGCACACTGTCAGTGGTCTTCGACAAGTTTATTAAGCCACTCTTGTACAATGTTGGTGTGGCTGTGACAGGTAGGGCAGCTTACCGGAAAAAGCTTGCATGTAAGCCACTGTACTGGAAAGTGCCCCGTGTGTGAAATTGTGCAACGCATAAAAAACAGGGTGCATACTATGTGCCTCATTTTTGGGGATGTTTCTGTAAATTAAATGTCATGTATAAACTTGTATGTAAGTAACTACCCTGCAATGTGCTCCGTGTACAGAAGTGCGCAATGAAGAAAAACAAGCTGCAAACCATCCTTTTTTGTTGCTGTAAATAAAGTGTCCCGTATCCTGAAATGACCTTGTTTGTCCTCTTGCCCAGCAGTAGCTTCGGTGCATCAGCCTCCAATGTTTTTAGCAACCGCGGGAAAAATATTCTGCTGAGTTCAAGGACGCAGGTTCGAATCGCGGCCGCTTTTCTGCTGGAGGCGAAAGCGCCCGTGTGTTCCAGATTTCGGCGCTCGTTAAAAATCCCCAATCACAAGGGTGGAGGGGGTGCAAAGGGGCACTTCCCTCCCCACCCAAACGACCCAGAACTTTCACCTTACCCCATGTCCTCTCCCTCTTCCTTCGCGTAACAATAGATTTGCCACCTCAAGGTAAAATCCTGCCGGCGCCCATGCCCAGGTGGTCACAATTACGCCACCGTTGTGCCGGCGCGTAAAACGTTGCGCCGTTTCATTTCAGCGAAATCATGTGCGTGTTTGATTGTTTTTTTTTCAAATCATGTACATATATGCATGTTTTCCTGTTCCCTTTTGCATAACCAAGGTGAAGTCTAGCCTGTGTTTCGTCTTTTCTTTCTTCGTCCTGTGTTAAAGTTCGCTAGAAGTATGAGTTCATTGGTCACAATTAATCCGGAGCCATCTACTACGGCGCCCCTCATCGCATGTGTAGCGTCAACGCGTTAAACTTCATAATAACAAAAAATTGACCCAGTTCCAGCCATGCAACTTCAACCTTAAGCATTGCAGGAAGTTTGTCCTATTCAACACTGGATTGGAACAACGGTTTGTAACACACCTCTGCGCTGTGAAAGCCTACACTTCACTTACTTTTCCTCTTGAATGAATGCACACAAAAAAATTGATATCGTTGGTACAAAAAAAAATCAAGGCGCACTGCGCTGTTTGTTTACATAAAAATTACTTTCACATACTAAAATAACAAATACAGGTTTTCCAGAAATAAAACAAGACGCCTTATTTTTTTTAACGCTGCGTGACCGCAAAAATAAAAATTACTGCTGTGCAATAAATTCACTTATGCTTCACAACAGGCCCCCGTCCACGAAAAAATTTAAACGGCTAAGAATTAATGGCACCTGTAACTACTACGATCTACTCCATTGATGAGTGGTAGTAATTTTCCATTCAAAGTCTCACACAGGCTGCAACGGCCGAGTTTTCGTCCTCTACGCCCGCCCGCGACAGGGAAAGCGACCTTAGGCTACGCGCGCCGCGGTGCGGCGAAAGACGCGGCCACGCCCCTTTTCGCTCTTTCCGGCCGATTGGGACGGCCGGAGCAACGGCGCGCCGCCGACAGCAGATCGCGGAGGCCACGTTTGAAATTTCTGGGGCAAGGTGCGATGACGTCAGAGAGCAGGAGGGGAGAAGTGCGGAGGCGTTCTCCTAGTCTAGGTGGTGTTGGACTAGCCCACCTCCAAACATTATTGTTATACCCATTATGAAAAAACATGCATTAATTTTATGTTCCTTGCATTTTTAATTCTTTACCTGGCAATTTGTCTGGTTTTACTTCTTTATAAAAAAAGAAGCTTAAAAAAGCGTTAAGCGATCTGCCAATAACTTACTAAGCTTTGTGAACATCAGTGCTTTCTTTACCTTGTTCTTGTGTTTTCTCTCTTTTTTTTTTTCAGTACCTAGCATCATTTTTTGTGATACCTTTTGTGAGTGTGTGTTCTTTTCTGCGTGGCTGGTCCTTCAGTGACCATACCGTATATGGATGTCACGACTGTGTAAAAACTGATGGTATTCAATGGCGATGAAATACCCGTTCTATAAAGGGATCTTCTTTTTTTTTGCGAGTTCCTGAATTTATATTGTTGTGTGTGAGGCGAACTTCGATATCTTGGACTTTAACTTGACATGTTTTACAGACTGCTTCAAAACATTTTTTTTTCTTCGCATCTTAATTCCCTACTTACTCCTGTAGTCAAGGTATAGTCAAACAAGCCCTTGAAGACTGACTAACCTGCGTTGCGCATTTGCTACACTTACCTTTCTAAATTATTTTTTTATTATTATTAATTATATTATTATTATAGCCCCATTATTATTCCAAAATGGTGCCGAGTAACGAGGCATGCTGTATTCACTTCAGAGTTTTCTACGGCAGCCAGCCGCGATTTTGCGGCTCAAAGTGCGAAGCGTCATGTTTATGAGAGGTGCTTAACGCTGGCATTTGAGGAACTCAAGCTTCTGTCAACTGGGGCGAGCTCTTTCGTCTGCAACCAACGCAACAGCTCTCAAGATGGTAGGTCTCACGACGGCAGGTCTTGCAAGGAGTACGGCACCAACGGTGGGCGAGACGGCGGCGACGTTGCTGCGGATGGCCCCGCGGAGGAGCGGAACCCCTTGCCCTTTCTTTTCTGCTTCGCACGGGCGCAGCACACAGCTTGCCGAAAACATGACCGCGGACCAACTGGATGACTACTTCAAGGCCGCCTCCTCAACGCCTTTGAGGGAACCTCATTTCTCACAAACCAAGTGGCCTCTCTGAACAAAGAAAACAAGCGCTTTAGGACTGAGATGGGTGGGCTTCCGAGCGACAGGTGACGCTCGTCTGCTCGCTGTGCGATGGTGTCAAGGCATGCCGCTCAGATATCACAGGCTTGAGGAAAGCGGCGGCCGGCGCTGCTTCGAAACCGGCTGCCGTGGCCCCTAACTCTGCCCTCGGGCAGAGTGTCGGGGTCTCCCGCCTTCTACTTCACCATGGCTGACAGCACGGACTGCGCAGATTCCTCACCCCCTCGGGCTGCCAAGAGGACAGACTACTGGAGCTGGGAGATCCGCGGCATCTCTAGCATCGGAATCGTCGGGCGGGCCTCCCGCTCCTCTCGGTTCTACGCGCAAATCTGGCTGGCATGGTAGAAATCATAATGAGGAAAGCTATACGCACTAGCTCGTGCACCTTGACCGGAAATGGCTATCCGCACAATGAGGAGAGCTCATGCCATTTGGGTGACCCTTTTCAAACGGCGCGTGTATCACAGGGGAGCGAGTTCCCCCCAACCTGCGTTCACGCCGCTTCGTGGCGACAGTGTGCGGCTACTAATTATGAATCTACTAACCCACTTGCCCCCCCCCCCCTCACATACACGCCGCGTCGCGGCGTCTAGCTGACAACCCAAGCCCCGCTGTACTCCATTGCACATCCGGAAAGGGAGTTCCATACCCTTTAGTTCAACGTAATTTCATCGACAACCTTGTTTTTTGTTGTTGTTTTTCAGTGTTAATCGTAAAAAAGAAATGTCGTAAATATTGACCAAACAAAATGTTCGAGAAAAAAAATGAAGGACGTTTACAACACCCTGTAATGCCGAATTAGAGTGCAGCTCTTGAGGAGGAGGAAGGGTACTGAGGGAGGGTATACCCCTCCTCCCTCCTCATCCTCTCTGCTACTCCTCCTCCCTTCCCCCTCCCCCCCTTCTCTCCCTCCTCCCTCCCACATGGTGCATTATGGGAAACATCCGATAATCCAACGCGCGTGTCACCGTGGTGCATTATGGGACAATTCCCATAATGCACCGCGTGGTTACGCTAACGGCGACGCTGAGGCGCGTCACAATAGGAAGTTTTCGTAGATCGTTTCCGCTGTCCCGCAGTGCTCTCCGCAACCCGCTACGAGATCCGGGTTTCTACAGCCAAGGCCATCGGCGCGCAGGCGCGGTAGCGGCTTCTTCGTTGCGGAGGGCTTAGCGGAGCTTAGCGGAGGAGAGAACGCGGTCTACGAAAACTCCCTAATGACGCGTTACGCCGACGCGTTACGGTTAGACCGACAGTGCTCAAGCTGGAAATGGGCGCCCAAGAACTGCGCTCTAAAAATGAAAAAGTAATCCCACACTGTAGACCGAACCGGGGTCCGCTGAATATGAGGCAGACACCTTCCCACTGAGCTGAGCTATTGCTTCGGAAACTCGTTCGAACCATTCGTTGTATACGAGTTTCACGTCGTGTGTATAGCAATTTCCGGTCGACGTGCACCAGCTCGTGCGTATAGCTTTACTCAATCGATATATGCTCGAAGATCTGCCTGCCTCCTAGGGTGACGGACATGACGAGCGAACGGCGCATCCAATGTCAATGTCCACACGCCCAAGGGCTCGAACTGTTGCGCTGACTGGGGCCTATTCAAGCCCTTCAGAGGTGTTCTTCGCGATGACTTGCTCCAAGTGTCTGAATAAGTGGCCAAGGCCACTGCAAAAAACACTGATGAGTAAGACTCAGCAGTTTTATCAAAACGTTTGTGGTCTTCGGACGAAGGCCGACTGTGTCATTTCTCGTGTTACCGTATCTAACTACACTATTATCTGCTTGAGGGTAACCTCGTTGCGTCCCACCATTAGCTCTGAAGATAACTTTCCGCCCTATTTTGATGTTTTTCGTCGCGACTTTGTTTTTTTTCCGCGAGGTAGCACAGGAGATGGTGTTATGATTGCGGTTGACAGGCGGTACAACCCAAAAAGACGTGAGGATTTAGAGGGGTTCCCTGAGTGGCTATGGGTTGAAATCGAGTGCACAAAGCAAGAGCGTGTAATAATCGGATTGTTTTATCTCCCTCCTCAAACTACACCTCATCAGGTGACTTGTAACATTGAGAATATAGTGAATGAGTTGCATGGGTGCAATCTTTTGATGATGGGGGACTTTAATGCTCCGGGTATTTACTGGACAAATTTAAATGTTGACACTGATAACTTTTATTGCAAGCAGAAATGCAGTAATCTACTGAACTTCGCATCGTTTTTAGATCTTAGACAGCACAAATATGCTCTTCCCAACCAGGAGAATTCTTTAGATTCATGTTTTTCTAGTATGAAACGCGTTTCCATCGTTCGGAGTCAATCCCCTTTGGTCCCTGAAGATATATATCATCCTGCTCTTGATGTGGTGTTCTCCCGTATTTCACCAGTTTGCGCCCCTCCTTCTAAAAGACTGCCTTTCTCACATCTCGTATAGTAATTTCTCGGCAGGTGACTACACTGGAATGCACCATTACTTTACGGATGTCAACAGGGCATCTGTTCTGGAGCCCATCGATGTAAATGAGCAAGTCACTTGCCTTACGAGAATTGTTCTGGGGGCTATGGACATATGCATTCCGTTAAGAACATCAAAAATTCTCGCTTTCCTAACTAGTTTTCCTCAGAACTAAAATCTCTCTTGGACAAAAAGACTTCTTGCACAGAAAATTAAAAAAACTGTCTCTCAAACTGGGAAGCAGAATTCAAGAGCGGTAGGAAGCAATGCAACCACTTAATTAACCGTGATCAAAAATTTCACCGCGAGTCTGTAGAATCAGATCTTGTGAAAGATCGAAAGAGATTCTGGAGGCATGCTAGGTCTTGCCTCTGGCAAGAACCTAAGATCGGAGATAGCTCCGGAATTTCCTGGAGGCGATGCGGTGAGTGTACCCAAGTTGTTTACAGCTCACCTTAGTTCAGTCTATAAAAACACCTCCGACTTCACGTCTCCTACGTTGCCTCATTTGGCTGGGTTCGGCAGCCGACTGACTAGCATTCATGTCGACGAAGAATGTGTTGCGTTATGTATTAAGAAAATGAGAGCCAGATCATCTGCTGGAACGACAGAATACCCTCAGAAATACTAAATTTTATCATCAAATATTCACGCCCATTTTGTGCGCTGTATTTAAAAACTCCTTGAGGTCAGGGATATTTCCAGAAACATGGAAAATAGCTGTTGTGGTTCCAATATTAAACACAAAAAATAGGGCTGACATCTCTCACTTCTTTCTTCATTTTCCAAGCTCTTTGAAATGGTCATACATCAATTCTTGTCTTTTAAGTTTCGTAACACAGCCATCCCTAACACACACGGCTTTGTGTCTGGCCGGTCAACTGCTACAAATCTTGCAACATTTATGTCCACCCCTTCTCAGGTCGTTTGTAAAAAATGTCAGCTGGATGTTCTCTGCTTTGACTTCAGCAAAGCCTTCGGCATTATTAACCACACTATTCTCTTAGCGAAGCGTTCCGCCTATGGAGTGTGTGGCTCACTTCTTGACTGGATTAAAAACTATCTGACAAAAAGAATCGCATACGTCCGGGTTAACACTATAACCTCTTCATTCTACAGGGCTTCCTCTGGCATTTCTCAGCGATCTGTTTTAGGTCTCCTCCTGTTCTCTACTGGGTGTTTGAAGGAGCAGCCAGGCTCTTTAAATCGACCGAAAAATTCGGTTTCTTAGAGAGACCATGAAATTACCTTTTTACTTTTGTCAGATAACTTTTACATTAAACCTTCACGTTCACTGAGTGCCGAACAGGCATCCGTTTTCGTCTCGGTTTATTAACTTCTACACAAAACAAAATAATGAAATATCAACTTTTTTTTCTCCAACTGACCGCAAAACAAGTTGCGGCGTAATTTTGACGGTCGTGACGTACTCTGGCACAGGAACCGGAAGTTCTCTCGGCAGTAGGAGAATGGGAGCGTTAGCGGCAGCGAGTTGGAGGTGCGCCGGTAGGTTTTACTGCGCTGATGTCACCGACGTATTTTCTGAATCGGCGCCTCTCATCGCCGCGATAGCCATGGACACATCGCTGCTGAGCGAAATTCAATGCAGTGGCGGATCCAAGGGGGGGGCGGTGGGGGCGATCGCCCCCCCCCCAAACGCCTCGCCAGGCAACCCCCCCCCCCCCCCGGGGTTCTTCGTCAGCAGTGCTGCCACAGTGCTGCCGCATGTGCTGCGCTCTGGACATTCCAAACATACGGCGAACAACCGACGAACTTGCCTGGCAGCGTTTGTTTCGCTCGCTGCGTCAACAGTGTTTTAGCTTCGAAAGCATAGCGTCCTGACTGGTGCCCCATACGAGCAGGCACGTGTGGCGTGCACGTGAATATAGCTTTGGCAGGCTTGCAATTGCACGTGATTTTCCGCACGAGCAGAGACATTGCGTTGGCCAGATGCCCAGCTTTCTGTGGCTATGCAGTCAAAGGTACGGGAGCGCGTGCCTTGGTGTGCATAGCCACAGAAAGTTAGTCTGCGCGTATGGTATAAAACAAGGAGCTCGCGATTACAGCCTGCGATTACACACCAAATATTTAGCAGCCATATTACTGTTTTGATTGCAGCTTTAAAGCTTTCTCTGAAGAATGAAGAGAGCGAGCTTGCAAAAGATCGATAAGTTCTTCAGTCCTGCTCCCAAGAAAGCTCTACAAGTTCCAGTCGAGGGCACCGATCAAGCGGCATCAATAGCGGTCTTCTCAGCGCTGCCCTTGGACGAGGAAGGCAATAACAGCTGTGTCCCTGGGTCGGCGTCATGTCGCATATCGCTACCCGGTCAAAGCGTATGTTCGTACCATGATTCTGCCTCTGGAGCTAACCAAAATGCCGAACATCAAAGCGAAGCAGCGGACGTGACGTCTTCGAGCGCCTGCCCGAGCCAAAATATTTCGTTAGTGGCAGCTCCAGGCGACATCGGAAACTTTGTTGGGAGACAGGTCGATGACTACACTAAGCGGCATTTGTTGGAAACACATTGGTGTCCTTCGGAGAACTATAGTTTTCCATACTCAGTCCACAGAAAGAACGGCAAAGACGAGAAGCGATACGTAGGTCACTCGCATCTAAGCAAGTTCAAGTGGCTTGTTCTCTCTGACTCTCACAAGGGTCTGTACTGCAAGTACTGCGCCTTGTTCACAACGGGTAGCGTGGGAGGCTACCAGAAAAATATTCCACTTCAAAAACTTGTCACGAAGCCACTTACGTCCTTCGCGAAATTGCTAGGTAAAGATGGTGACCTTCCTGTACATGACGCCAGCAAGTACCACAAAGAAGCAATGCAGGCCGGGAAGAACTTCCTCGCGTGTGTCCGCGCGCCCGAAAAAGATGTGGCCAATCAAATCTGCAGTCAGCGTATACATCAAGTAAACGACAACCGAAACCGCCTGTTGCCAATCATAGCGTCGATCATCTTTCTAGGGCGCCAGGGTATACCACTGCGTGGACACAGAGACGACGGAACGCTTCTCGAACGGTCAAGTGAGCCCTCGTTGACGTCTAACGAAGGCAATTTCCGCGAGATACTGCGCTTCCGAGTGTCAAGCGGGGACACTGAACTGCAGAAGCACCTTGCCAGCACGTCATCCCGGGCCACATACATCAGCAAGACAACCCAGAATGAACTAATCAAGTGCTGTGGAGACGAGGTCCTTGCTACACTCATCCAATGGGTGCACGAATCAGGCGCCTACAGCATAATGTTCGATGAAACGACCGACGTATCTCACACATCACAGCTGAGTCTCGTCCTGCGGTACGTGCACAAGAACATGGTACGAGAAGACTTCGTACAATTCGTTGACCCGCGCAGTGACAGCGACGCTCTCGACGTCAGTGTAACCGAGCCTATTCTGACAGGGAAAGTACTCGGGGAACGGGTTGTAAAAATGTTGAAGGGTCTAGGACTCGATCTCGAAAGATGCGTTGGCGTGGCGACAGATGGCTGCAGCGTCATGGTGTCGGAGCTATGTGGTGCCGTTTCCGAAATCAAGCGGTGTGCCCCAAACGCAGTTCACTGCCCTTGCTTTAACCACGCACTCAACTTGTCCTTGTCCAAGTCATCGCGAGTTCAAGCCGTCAGGAACGCTGTGGGGATTATGAAGGAGATCATTTCCTTCTTCACAGCGTCACCAAAACGGAACATTGTACTGAAAAATGCACTTGGCCACCAACTTAAAGGCCTTTGTGAGACGAGATGGGTTGAACGACACGACAGTGTTATCCAGTTTCGAGACTCACTAGGCTGCGTGTCCACAGCTCTCGACGCCATTGCCAGCTGGAGAGAAATGCAAAGCGCTGCAAAAGCGAAGGCACTCCGTGTCTCGCTTGGCTATGGCGAGTTCCTAATGGCAATAGTTTGCCTGTCGGACCTACTGGCGCATACACTGCCATTGAGTCGTCTGTACCAGAAGGAGTGCGTCGACGTTCACACAGCAAGGAACACGTTGACAGACACTATAGCTGTTCTGACTGCTCAAAGACAGAACTGCGAAGAGGTATTCAGGCCTCTCTACGAGCAAGCCGTCGCGCTGGCAGATGAGCTAGACACGGAGCTGAAGCTCCCTCGCATCACGAAGAGGCAGACTCACAGGTCCAACCCCCTGCGCTCGATCCGGAGAGCTTCTACAGGACGTCGGTCTACATTCCATTATTGGATAATGTGTTGGCAGACCTGAGATCAAGGTTCACTGAAGAAACTTTTGGAGTCTGCGAGCTCTTCGTCTTCATGCCGTCTCAGCTGCTGCACGCCACAAGAGAAAACGAGGCAAGAGTGGCAACAGATATTGCCCGGCGATATTGCTCACTCATCGGAGGAAGTCATGCCCCGATAACCGCAAAGGTTATTCAAGCTGAGCTACGGCTATGGCGGGAGAAGTGGAAGCGCGAAAGCGAAGATGGCGCGGACATCCCTTCGACTGCTGTGCAAGCGCTCTACATGTGTGACGGTGAAGTCTTTCCTTCAATTAGGACTTTCCTGCAAATACTGGCCACTCTCCCCGTAAGCGTTGCCAGCGCCGAAAGGTCTTTCTCCACACTGCGACGCTTGAAAACATGGCTGCGGTCACAGATGAGCGATGCACGTCTGACCGGCCTAGCCTTGCTGCATACACACAGGGACATCTCTGTTGACTGTGGAAAAGTTATCGATCGCTTCGCCAACGGAAATCATGGAAGACGGCGGTTAGAGTTTGTGGTGTGAAAATGCGAACTTATTCTTTGCCACTTCGTGATCACATCAAACGGACATCGCTGCAGCTCTGTTCATAAATTTATACAAAACTGACATAATTCTGTGACATAGATTTTGTTTCAATACTGTTTCGAATCTATTACATAAAGTGACATGCTTATGTTTCCATTTGGAGTGATTATTTCACTCAGTTCGTTTTCTTTGTATCCAGCATGCCCCATGTGATTGTCAGCTTCAAGGAGGATTAAGACTCTTTTTGTGAGCACTTTGACTATCTTTTTTGTGTGTACTTCAACAATGATTTGCAACGCAGTTATTACTGCTTTCGTGATCATCCTGTACTTATTGACTTTCTGTTCTTCTCGAAACACATATAGAATGGCTGTTCGCAAATGGGGTGGCGTTCCTATAATTACACGTGAGTTTTTGAACTACCCGAACTGTAGTTCAGTGATACGTATGTACACTTACTGCTGATATTTCTTTTCTTTTATACTACCGTCGTGTTGATTGTTCATTTTTTATAGTAACCACGCTTGCTGTACTTAGAAATTGAGCTCTTGAGCATATCAGTTTAGATAGACTGTTTCAATGACATGATTGGCATGATGAATTATGTCATTTTGTCACGAATTATGCAAAGGACAGCTATGTTGGCATTCTTGCTTTTCGTCTTTCAGATTTTATATTGGTGTTCAGCCGTAAGACTAGAAGAAGAAGAAATAAATGGTGTTATGGAGATTTTTTGTATCATTACTAAGTCTTGCTGTTAGCCTAGAAAAATATTTATTTGAAGAAATTTGCGTGGGCGAAAAATAAATCCATACTAATAACTGCACTAGTGTATGTCTTTCATGTTCGATCATCCCTCTGCAGGCTGCACGAGGCGGTACTTGTTCAGCTGTCATGTTGTATTCCACTACCGGGCCCTTCCTTCAATAAAGCAATGTGCGGTATACTCTCATAATAATTATTTTTCTCGATAAAAGTGTAGTAACCTCCATCACAATTATTATTTTATTATCGCATTTATTAAGCACTAAAACCACTACTGTTTTTTTTGTTTTTTTTTGAAAATGGCATTGTGTCTACTTGCCTGATGGTATACGTGGAAAGTCAATCTCCGTGATTTAGGGAGCTAGCTGAGCAACCGGCGACAATGAAAAGTATGTTTTAAAACCACGTTCTGCATTTTGGCACTGAATATAAAGTTCTGACTACTATGCCAAGCTTAATCTCAAAGAACAGCCGAGTTTTAGATTAAAACGTTTTTCGCATTGTCACTAGCTGCATGAGCTTCCTCTCCGTAATTCTCTGCGGGTGTAACGAGAATATATAAATATTCAAGCAAAAGGAGCCCAAAAGTTGTAGCCCCGCCGGGGATATCTGAGCCATTCATCCCCAGTAGTTAAACTTTTTTTCTATTTCTAGCGCGCTGCCACGCGAATGGAGTAATCCCGTTTTCTATGAACTACAAAATTCCTTGCGTTATGGTGTTCAGAAAGGATAGTGCCACCACAATTTTCTAGATACTTACCTCTAGCGTATTCACCCGAAAGGTTTTAATTTAAAGAGTTCATCCCCGACAGGTAAACCGATACAAAAGCTCTCAAGATCTATATTATGTTATCAGAGTTTAGTAAAAACGATAACTCCACAAAAATTATAAACACTCCCCCCCCCCCCGCCGTTTTACACTGAGGAACCGCCCCCCCCCCCCCCAAAATGAAGGTCTGGATCCGCCCTTGATTCAATGAGATATATTGCGCTACAGTGACAGCATGGGACTAGTCCCATACGCCGGTATGCCTGGTGGGAAGTGCGGCGAGCCTTCCGGTGAAGACTCCAGAATTCAACCCAACTGTTGTTGTTGGTAAAAGGCGGCCCGTGTCAGTCGTCTGCAAAGCTACGTAGATGGAAACAAATGGCCGCGGCGTTTTTCGCGGCCTCGGAAATGCAGAAGCGAGCCGACGTTAAAAAATACGTTTGGACAACGAGTGTCAGGAAGAGCCACGTAAATAACTGTTCACACTTGGAGCGGACGCGCGCGTTTGATGGAAGTGCTGTATTTGCGCTGTTGGTAAAAGCTTCGGGACCGATCTTTTACGATTGCAACTCGATACTGACGTGACACTCGACAAAGGAAGGTTGGAACGGCATTGCACGTAGCTCCCACGAAATGTTATAGCTCGACAGTGACGTGCAGTCGTGTCAGAATAAAAATGGCATAGTACTAATAACAAAGTGTACATACCGTGTTACGAAGGTAATCCATACGGCGTTTATTCGAGCTCTATATCACACAAAATAAGATAGACTCGACGAGAGTCCCTTTTCGACGACAGTGTTCGTCACCACTGCCTCGGGAAACAAGGATATGACAAGCGGAAGAGATTGACCTCACCTCTTAATCTAAAATGTAGGTCAGCGATCAAACTATTTATACGGGAAGGGTCCACAAGGGTCGCGCGGGCATATTTCATTCAGCACGCCAGCCGGTCGTGGGCAGACGGTCCTGGCCAAGGACCGTTGAAGCAACGCTGCGCCGAGTCGGAGTGCCTGCTGGGCAGTGGCGTCACGAGGGTCAGCGGCACCCAGGGCGGTAGCCCGCCGCGACCCCCCCCCCCCCTGCTTTCACGTGGCCCACCGCGACTCCCCCCCCCCCTCTCATGGCCCAACGCGACACCCCACCTGAGCCCTGCACCCGGGGCGGTCCGCCCACCCCTCCCTTGTGACGCCACTGCTGCTGGGCCTATTATTCTGCCGAGCTCGCTTGGTCGGGGTCGGTGGATTCGTGGCCGTTGTAGCTTTTCTCGGGTGTTTGTGGATCCAGCGTTCTTGTTCGTCGTGGTCTGTTTCAAGTACCTTTTACTTTTTTCTTGCTGCTTGAAGTCGTGACGCAAGAGAAGAACACGTAGAAAAATAAACGTTCGTTGGTCGTCGCGACCAAGTAACTGAGCGACTGAACGACGCCGTCTTTTTCTTGCTTCGTTTACCACACGATAGATGGCGCTTGGCTCTCAGCATGATCAAATTTGGCAATTTTCGTCACATCTCTATGCTACAAAATGTGGATCTGAATATTATTTAACAAAACTTTTAGGAAACATTCGCCAACTATTTATTGTTTATGATCGCGGTGCTGGTGAGGTAGGCTCTTACCCAATAGGCGACGTGGATTCGGCTGGCGTGCAGCGATTCCGCGGATGCATCGCAGTGAAAAGGAAGAGAGCTTTCGAAGGAAAGAAGGCGCAAAAGAGTCCAGTTTTCTTTTAAAAGTTCTATAGCGAATAATTTTTTTTGCTCCCTATTTTTGTGTTTTTGTTTCTTTTCACACCTTTTACGATGATCGGTGGATGAAATTCGATTTCAAAATCGTTTCATGGTCCCTTTAACCTATCGCGCTACGACTTTGTGCAGCGTTGCCCACAGATAGTTTTGTTTGTTTTTTTGTAAAATTTGCAAAGAGCGAACTTCCCTGAGGAAAAAGTAAAGAAAGAAAAAGGCTTAGCTCCTATGGAAATGCGCAAAGCCAAATGTCTTCAAACAATACGGCACCGTTTCGAACAGGAGACAAGAGATGGCGCAAGCAGTCTTTGCAAATTTTACAAAAAAAATGCACCATCTGTGGGCAACGCGGCCGCTCCTTGAAACACCCAGTATTTTCGTAAACAGCGTTTCCTCCCTTTTTATTAAGTCTTTATTTCTGGAGTATGCAGATGACGTAAAACTCTACAAACAAACAATTCGCAGTGATGATTGCATTGGGCTTCAAGAGGACGCATGTTCCTTTTACAACTGGTGCTCGGCTAATGATCTTTGTTTTAACCGATCGAAAACTATAGTTACGACATTTTCACAGAAAAAATTGAATACCATTTTCGCGTACAGCATCTGCAGTGAGTTATTACCGCTTGTATCCGAAATGAAGGACCAGTGGGTTACATTTGATTCAAGCTTATAGTTCGATCATCCCATAAAGAGTTGGAAACTCGTCTCTCAGCACATCAGGCACCACGTATCGCATAACAAAAACATTTTAAAATCCGTTTACGTTTCTGACACTCTACCATTCATTCGTGAGATCACAACTTGAGTACGCCTCAGTTGCGTAGAACAGCATTTCTAAAACTAACTTCTTGGCACTCGACAAAGTTCAAAATAAGTTTATTTCCATTTTAGAACATCACTACGTTAAGTGGTGCACATCGCTTCAATTATGAAACTGATTCCGAACTTGTGAACTTGCTGAGCCTGCATCAGCGTCGGGCTAAGAAGGATACGTTGCTCTTATTTAGAGTTTTCACAATTTGATTAACTCTCCTCGCCTTTTGTTAGAAGCGAGCCTAAGAGTTGCATCTGTGCTTACACGACATCCATCATTATTTTATGCCTTTCGCCATTTTAATCGATTAAGCCCTAGTATTCTTAGATTGACTGAGTCCAACAACATGTACTCTGAAGCACTCTATTTTTTGTTCGTGCTGCAGAACTTTTGGTCTTTTGTTTGCAGGCAGTTAATGCTTGAAAAAGGTTGATAAGTACTTGTGTGTCACTACGATATCATGTACTTGCCTTTATTTAGAATATGCGAGCTTCGCTGTAGCTTCTACGTTGTTCTTCTGCTCGTTCTGACTTCTTGAACTGTCTTCTAATTTGCGACTTTCTTGGTGTCCGACTGGTGGACTGCGTTCCTCCCCTGCCCTGGTGTTTCCGTTTCAACATTAGAGCGCAGCTCTTAGGTGCCCGTTTCCATGTTTCGCGGCGTCAGCGTAACCGCACTGAATTGAGCTTGAAAACTGCTGTCACGAGACCTTAGCACCAATTCAAATCCCCGCTACATCTAGCGGAGAAATTGAATTTGTACAAAAGTGATATTGCACCAAGTCATGTGACGTCATTTTCCCTGCTAAATTTAGCGAGGAAACTGAATTGGAGGAGGACGGGAGAGGAGGGAATAGAGGAGGAGGGGCATACCCTCCCCTCCGTACCCTCCTTTCCTACCTCCGCAATAGCTGCGCTCTAATTTTGCATTACAGAGATTTGTAAACATCTCATTTTTTCAGTTCAATGTAAGACTGTGCATGTCAGTACATGTAAGACTGGCGGACTGCATTCCAACACTGCCCTGGTGTTTCCATTTTAATTCCCTTTTTTTGTCTCACAAGTGTGCCAGAGCTAAGGATCAAGG
Source organism: Ixodes ricinus (assembly GCA_037355805.1). Taxonomy (NCBI): domain Eukaryota; kingdom Metazoa; phylum Arthropoda; class Arachnida; order Ixodida; family Ixodidae; genus Ixodes; species Ixodes ricinus. The sequence goes on from JAZHYW010002781.1 coordinate 59,021, forward strand.
GGTTGTTTCTGGGCGCTCAAATATTTATTGATTGATTTATTGATTGATTTATTGATTGATTTATTGATTGATTGATTGATTTATTTATTGATTGATTGATTGATTGATTTATTGATTTATCGATTGATTTATTGATTGATTTATTGATTTATTGATTGATTGATTGATTGATTGATTTATTGATTGATTTATTGATTGATTTATTGATTGATTTATTGATTGATTGATTGATTGATTGATTGATTTATTGATTGATTGATTGATTGTCATTGATTGCTTGTCATTGATTGATCATTGATTGATTGTCATTGATTGATTGATTGATTGATTGATTGATTGACACACTGACTGTGCGCGGATGCCATCTCCGCAACGGTCTTTCTGCTCGGCACGGCGTCCAGCCAGCCGTGAGGTGGCTCATACACCGAAAGTGGAACCAGCGGTGGGAGCAGGCGGCGCAGCCCAGTCGAGTGCCGTCCGCATCGTATTGCCTGCGACGGCATCTTCGGCTTCGCCTCAGGTCACGTGCTGCACAGCGAGGGCCGCGGCCGCGCAATTAGTATGCAAGAGCGCAGGAGCCAGTGGACTATCTTGTTCCACCGGCGCCCATAACCATTCACTGTTCCTGTCAAGGTTAAAACTAGCTGGCCGACTGCAGGTTTTTTTTTTTTTTAGTTAGTTGGTTTTGTTTTTATTAGTGTTTCGCACAGGGGCACAACCAGCGGGCCCACCTCGTTGTCTTCGCTATTGTTTTGTTTTATGCATTTATTTTTTATCGTGATGCAGCACGACAGGAACTTCGAAATGTTCTGTCTGCTCCAAGGCCCTTCCGAGGGACGGCAAGATGATGAGGTGCGCCTCCTGCTCAGCCTCTTTTCACATCGGGAAGACGTGCTCGAGGATCACGGAAGGCACATTTATGGGCATGCGCGAGGCAAAGAGCCATTCCTGTCATTCTGCAGGGAAAACGACGCCGGGAACACCGAATGCGACGCATCGGCGTCGGAGCTCTCTTCCGTTTTGGAAGAGCTCCAGAAGATGAGGGCTAGCATAGACTCGCTCCAGCAGCTTCCTTGAAGATGCACATCCTTTTGACATTAAAGATCCGTTCACACTCTTGCGACAGAGTACGACCGAGAGAGACGAGATTCGTTAAATCTTCTTAAAATTTCTTAGGCAGAGGGCATTCTGGCGCCATATATCCGGTGACCCTGAAACTGCATTTCACAAAAGCGAAGGTTTCGCGGGATTTCCGAGGTCAAATGTGCGTAATACCCTTAAGAAAGGCTCGTTTATAACGTTGACAAAAGTTTTTCGAGCCAAGAAAGAAAGGATAATGCGCGAGAGGAATAGAAAATATGCCGGACCGCCAAGTTTACACTGCTACTCAATAGATGGTGCCAGTGTGTCCTCTCGTTGTAAGAGGTTTAAAGGAACCCAGTTTTTTTAGAGGTCGCAAGAGTGTGAACGGGCCTTATGGCCCGTCGTCAAGCAGATGAAAGACGATCAGTGGAGTCCAGGCCTCAATAGGATTTTTCTTTGCCTAGTATGACGTCCTTTTGGTGGCAGTCACAACTAATGACCAGGTCATTAATGAGGTCAGGGCTGAGGTCACAGAGCTGAGAGGCCATATGCATGAGCAGGCCAAAGAAATCCAGGCTCTCAAAAAACAGTTTAACACCAACGAGCAGTACTCCCGCCTCCTGAATCTGGAGATTTACAGCCCGTCTCAGCGATCTCAGGAACAATTTAGGGAAATCATTGCAGACATTGCACGGAGGGTGGGAGTCTCTGATTTCCAGCCGTCCAAGGTGGTTGCCATACACCGCCTCCCGAGCGAGAAAAGTGGACCCTACCAGTTATGGTCACGTTCCAATCGATTGGCGGCAAGAAAAAGTGGATGATCGCACACGGTAGGTTGCATGCACTAAGCAAGGGGTCATCGCTGCAGCGTCTGTATTTCAACGGCAACCTCACTAGGCTCAACCGAGAGTTCTTCTGGACGGCCCATTCCCACGCCAGAGAAATGCACTTCAAGGTTGTGTGGGTGAGGGACGGCAATGTCTTCGCGAAGAGGGACAAGAAAGGCCGTCCCATCTGAATCTACCGACACGCTGACCTGGACAAAATAATGTAACTTGATGACTTGGTGTCAGGTTTCTTTTTTTAGGCTATCGGATTTTCCGAGCCTTAAGAGTAACTTCGCACTTGGCAGCGGCATCATATATACTGTGGTGCATGTAAATATTCGCAGCATTAGAAAATATTGGGATCAGTTCTGTTTTTTTTTATAAGAGATGTCATCACCAACGTTAATCTGTTTGTACTATCGGAGATCAATGCTCATGAGTGAGCAACTATATGTTATCATCTGGATGGTTTTAGTAACTTTTGTTTCACACGACATGGCAGAAATGGGGACAGTATAGCCGTATTCGTAAAAAATGGGTGGCACGGAGAATGTCAGGATCGCACACACACCTGAGACATTCTACCCAAGGAGGAAGAGGCAATATCTATGAATCAAGACGACAGCCACAGGCGCGCAAAAACACCGAGGAAGTTTTCCCCTTCCCGCGGCATCAGTCAGCGAAATGGTTCACCGTCTCCGATTTCCAGTGACGACTTTCCAACCACGATTCAAGACAGTCAGAACGATCCTGCAACGCTGGAAGCAGGCCCTCCAAACTCGCCTGGCACGCCGCTTAGTTGCACACGGGACCAAGACACGGGGGGCATCCCACCTCTTCTCATGCCCCCACCTCTTCTTAGAAGATCAACACAGATGCACCAGCCACCTACGCGGCTGGGCATCTGATAACGTGAGGTTTTTCGTGTTTTTTTAACAAATATTGCTATGTATTATGCGCATGTTCATGATGTATAACGAACACGAACTATTGATACCCAAACAACGGCGGATGCAACCCGAGACACCGGAAGGGGAGAACCGGGCGGGATGCCTGGAAGCCAGAGACTGGGCACAGTCACAGACCAAACAATATGATTCTCGTTGAACATGGTTAAAACGCGCACAAAGAGACGAGGACAAACAGGGAAGGAACACAAAACACAGACAACAAGCGCGCTTTAACCATGTTCAACGTTTAACAACTCGCCCAGCTTACCACTCTTCTACAATATGATTCTCGTAACACAGACTGATTGTAACCTAAACAAATGAATAAATATATCCTTGCATTAATTATACCAAATTAACCGGTACATCACAACTACCATTGGGGCCAAAATTGTTCTGGAGTAGCAGAAAAAACATTCACGACTATGGGACTAATTAAAACGAGATAAGTGGAAACGGTCACCAGAAGACAAGGTTGAAGCCTCGCAGAGTGTTGGTCTACAATCTTCACAACTGGTCAAAATGAATAAGAGGCTGGAACTTGGAAGGACTACTTTCACTGAAAGGCAGCGTCGACTCACTTCTGTCTCTCTCGGCGAAATTCAACGAACTTCTATGTTTAAAGCCACAAGTAGAGAGGCTGTGGGAAACAGTAAATGGTATTCAACAGTCTATGGACTACTTGTCAGTCGATTATGATCGAATTTTAAAGCTGGCGACAGCAAACGAACAGACTGGCAAGGCCCTCCAAGATGATGTGTCCCACACGAAGACGACCGTTGAACTAAAGGCTGCCGAAATTCAGGAGATACAGGGTGCACTCAACGAGCAACACAGTCGCCTTGCCAACCTGGAGGTGCACGGTCTCCCAGTGTCACCTGGTGAAGACCTCATGTCTTTCGCTTCTAACCTTATTGAACAACTTAAAATTGCTCATTTTCAAAAAGCTGATATCTCAGCTAAACACCGCTTGCCTGCCAAACCTGAAAAGACCGCGCCAATTCTGATCAGATTTGCACCTGTGAGTATGAAAGAATCTTGGATGGAAGTGCGTAAAACACTTCATTCACTCGGTTACAGAAGTTAATTTCTCAAATTGTACTTTAACGACAACCTGACCCTCGCAAACAAAGAACTGTTTTGGCGCCAAGATTTTTATAATGGGGGGGGGGGGGGCAGTGGGGAGGCGAACCTGATTGGGAGGGGGGGGGGTGCTCTGAGTTGCTGCTATTGCCCACAGGCTTACCGAAGATAGCTTATGCGGTGTGCTCATTGAAAGGGGAAATGCGGAAAAACGAGGAGGAAGAGGGAGGGGGGGCGGCGGTTGTCACAGCAGGGACCTCTGCCACATGTGCTCACTCTCACAACCAGGTTTTGCTTCCCTCTATGAGACAGTCCGGAATTCCCCATGACCTTGACTTTACCTAAGCTCACCTTTGTTCACGTCTCCGGTCTTGGCTGAAAAAAGCACCACAGAGCGGAATACGGGAGAAAAGCCAGCAGGCGCCACAAAGAAGAGCTGCTTTTTCTAAAGCGCGTGATAGCTTACTCGCCCGTGGTACGACTTCCCGTCGATGGAAGTTAGTAGGAAAAAAAAGAAGGCATGAACGGCTCTAAAGGCTGGACACTCGTTATACTGGGTCTTGAAGCCGACGTCGTAGACAGTTATTTGTATACAAAGCTGCTTCATCTTGGGGTGGCAGAAGAAATTTTAGGGGAGGCGCCCACCAACCCTCTCCCCTCGGTGCCGTCCCGGACTGTCAGCTGAAGATGGTGCTGGGGTGGTGTGTCAGCAAAGAATTTATGGAAGCATGTCTGGGAAAGATACACACTGCAATCACCAGTTTGGCATGGCCCTTAGCTATGCACAACCAACGGATGCAGATGTTGCCTCCAAGATGAAGTTGCTTGTAAAGGAAGGCGTCACGTCGGTGAATGAGGTTCAGAAATGCCTCCGTTTCTTCGTAGAGGAAGTGCTCTTTGCTGGGAAACAGAAACCATCTTAATCTTGCCAGTGCATTTTATTCCACACGTCAGGATCTATCCACACACATTCAGAGTGCCATCTATAAAGATTGGTTCAGCTGCTGCGACCAGGAGAATTCCCTGAAAATGGTAGAAGAAATAAAAGAGAGACTTAGCTGCCAACCATTTTTTACTTCCCTATCAGGAAATGATACACCCAGCTCGAAAGACCTCCAGAGCACCTCCGAACCAGTAGCAACAAATGCTTTGTCTCTGGATGATGAGATGTCGGAAGTACACTCTAAGAAAATATGGAGGAAGACAGGTAGCAACGGCGCGTCTTCCTCGCTTCTACTGACGCGCCCCCAAGCGGACACGAGAAGAAGGGAGGAACGAGACGTTTTCCTCCTTCTGCAGGCAGACGGGAGGAAGCTTTCGCCCTCCCGACTCATCTTCTTTCGGTTTCGTTTTTCGAGCACGTCGCGCACGTTGTTTAATAAATGTTGTTGAGTTGATTGAGCTTCAGCGGCAGCAAAGGGCGCCTGTAATTCCGTCTCCCAGTCCAAATGTGCAGAACATTTCGGTTGCATTGACGTTTTTACCATTAATTTTATCAAACGAGCAAACGAAGCCGCTAGAAACAGCGAAGTTCCGAAGCAGAGCCAGCAGCGCTACATACACTGGGTAAGATGGCCGTCTCCGGTTTGCGGGACCCACGCGGAACTACTACAGAGGCTAGAAAGGGTTTCCGTAGAACTACAGTCGCTACCGTAATGGAACCACGCGGAACTGTGTCGACGTTTTCGACGTTATGGAAATCGCAGGAACTGCGTCGAAGGAAGGCAGGTTTTCCTGCCGGCTGCCTGGGTGCCTTCTGTGCTGAGTTCGGTACTGTTTTCCCGTGCCGAGTGCCAACCGGCATTCAACGTGGTTCTGTATTTCTGCGTGTCAGCAACATAGCAGCAACATCGTGATGGCAGTGCTGTGCGTAGTGAACAAAAGACTGGAATTATCTCCGATGTGACCGTCTGTTCGCGTATCAGTAGTGTAACAACAAGATGAGATCACGTAAACTGTCGGGCATTGATGCCGCTGGTCGGGCGGTGATCGGTCGGAGGGGCGGGTGTCGCAGGTTGACATTCTGCTTTACATTAAAGAGTTTAAGACCACTTGAGGGATTAGGTGCAATCGATCGACGTGCGGATAGTCATGCTGGAACGCTGGTCTGAACGGTAAGCTCCTATCGTACAGTGGCCAATGTGACTGTCTCTCCCCGAGAGCGATTGCGCTCTGGGGAAAAGACTGAACAGTACGAAATTATGACGGAAAGTACGTATATTTACAGTGGAATTTTAGCATAAAAAAGGTAAAATCGAAAAAAAACTATCCATTATTTTGCTGTTTAAATATACTACGGTTCCTGGAAAAACTGCCCTCCAAGTGGCGCGCTGGGATGAGCGCTAGAAGTTTTCGAGCTCGCCACGGCGTAGCTCCGTACACTTGACACCTGCCGCAAGTCGCGGCTTTGACTGCATTCAAGTTGATCGAAAAGCGATTTCTGTGCCCGTGAAGCATCACTCCCAGCTGAGTGAATATCCGCTCTACAGAGATTAATTCAAGACGGCAATTGCAGCCCTGCGCGATAGAAATAGAAAAACAAACACTAGAATAGAAATAGTGGCTACGACGTGCCGTGCGGGGAAACAAACTCATGGCTTGGAACCGCATTGGAGCGGCTCGATTTATTGGCTTTTAAATAATTACGGCATGATCGAGCATTTTCTTTTTAATAAGAGATTCATCCCCTGAGCCATTAAAAATACTCTCAGATCTATGACAATGAGAACATGAATTGGGAGGTACCTAGCGCCAACTAGCCTAGCTACTTGCGATTACTCCTTTCTTTACCCTGCCATCTGGTGGCAAGCGATTTAACCTCCTTTTACGCTACGCGGCTACGCCATAATTTCGTGTTACCGTGCTGAAATGAGCCAAGAGGCTGCATCGGATTTGCTCTTTTTGAGAGCGGCTTCTGGTTTTGCGGGCGAATGGTTTACCACTCCTCCGTGATGTGCTGTTGACGCAACGGTTGACGAAGGAATTGTGGCTCGAGGAATAGCAAAGGTGAGACATAAAGTGCGCGAACTGGGTGCCGGTTGTCTCCCTTTAACCTCGCAGTGCTGACGATGAGAAGACTGAGTGGCTGCATGCTTTCGAAACGTAAGTTTCTTTACCTGCAGGGGGAAGCCGGCTTCGGAAATAAATACAGTTTGAGGAAAGCTCGTGTTACGTTTTTATTCGCTGTTCCTCTCGCTCCGTACAATAGACTTAGTGTTTTCGTTAAGCCTTATTGAGCTCGACTTGCTCGATTCGTGGCCGCCATAATGAGATCGAGGCAACGGAGGAACTTTTGCTCCCCTGCTTTAGGGACGAAAGTTTCTCCCTTTCTGAAGGAGCATATGTGTCAAGAGCGTTCCTCCCTTTAGGGAGGACTATACTGACCCTTTTTTCTAAGAGTGCAATGGCAAAAAAATGTGACGAAACACTTCTGTTTTGTCATCAGACACCTTTCATGAAATCTGCAATGCAGAAATATGCAGATGTGATTTATGTTGAAGCGACAAACAAAACAACTGACTATGCACTGCCACTCCTTTTCTTACGGCGAAAGCACCCACGGGTTATGTCAGTGTCGGAGTGTTTATTGTGCAATTTTGAAACTGCGTGAGTGTATTGCAGAGGCATTGGAGCTGTTTCGGCAATGGTGCCCAGACCTTAGTCCCAAGTTCTGGATGGTTAATTTCAGCAATGCCGAAATTCATGCAATTTCCTCTGTCTTTCCCGAGAGCCGTGTTGCTCTTTCCAACTTTCACCGCGAGCAAGCTTGGGAAAGGTGGTGCAGAAAGAGGGAAAGGTGGTGCAGGAAGAGGGAAAATGGGGTAGCTGACAAAGGCGAACCACTGGGTCTCCTTCGTGGACTTGCGCATGCCAGTTCTGAAGACGATTTTAATGCTGCACTCGAGTGCCTCGAAGCTTCCACCATCTGGAAAACGAATCAAAAGCTGCAGAGCTATGTGGAGGAACAGTGGTTGAATGTAAAAGAAATGTGGGCTTCCTGCTTCAGGAGCGAGCTAACTGTTAGAACTAATAATGGAACAGAAGCCCAAAACAAAGTGCCCAAAGAGCACTACTTGAAATGCCACAGTGGACAAAAGAGCCTAACAGGTCTGCTGCAGACGATGAAGACTTTTCTGAGCGATAGGGAGAAACATTTCTCAAATAACAACTTGCGCTTCTCCTCAGACTACAGAGTTTAACCCTCGTCTGTACCAACATTCCTGCACAACAGGCCTCCTGCCGTGGTCAAACACATAATGGCAATGCTACATGCTGCCGAGGACATTGATGCGGACCACATAATGACAGATGAGCCCAGTGGCATATTTCATGTTCAAAGTGCTGCATCGGCAAATGCTTCTTACCTTGTACACTTCACCACACCGAGCTGCAGTTGCCCAGATTTTCAGAAGACAAGACTGCCCTGCAAACAATTCTGTGCCATATTTTTGCATATCCAAGGTGGGTGCTTTGTCAGACTGCCTGCCTCTTATAGGAATGGCCCATTAATGAGCCTTGACAGCTTAATTGTCTCAGATGTTGCAGTAGCCACCCCATCAGAAAGCTGTGGACATGTTGTGGCTAATGTGAGTAAAGAGTGCAGTGTCACAGACATTGCACTCCCGGACCTAGAACGTCTGGAAGAGTCGGGAATAGGAGAGCTGAAAGCAAAAGACCCAGCTGAATTTGAAAGGGGAAAAAGCTTTTCCTACTACTGCACCAGCCAAGATAACCTAAGTGCTAGAACTGCTTAGAGAGTGCAGCTCCCTGCTTCAAGAAGAGACACCGTTTGTTGGCGGTCTGGGTCTGCGTGGCTCACCCACAAACGGGTGCTCCGGTCAGCGCAAAAGACAATCAGGCAACTGCAGTGTATCCAATGTTTCCGAGCTGAAACGACACTGCCCTCTTCACCAAGAGCATTGGCATGCACAGGGAGGTGTTGGGGAAAAGGCAGCCATGCTACGGAAAACATACAATGTTGCACCAACCATGAGTAAAAATTAAAGATGGGGGAAAGGATTCCGAGATCTAAAATCTTGTTCCAGATTATAACATAGGTACTGTATTCTGTGGGACGTGGTTGTCCGTGAATATTCCCTTAGAACCATCTACAACCTTTCCTTGCTTTGTGTCTGTTTGGTTGGAATGAATGAATGACATGTTTCCGACTTTTATGGCACTATTATGTACTCCTTGTATTGTACACTTTCTGGTACCCTCATCACAACACAGAACGGTACAGTATCCTGTGCGACTTGTTGGCACAAACATAATATTCATGCTTTGTTTCACTTCACTCATACAGATTAGTGCTGGAGAACAGCTAGATTTTACCGTTTAAGTAGAGGCCCGGCTGGCCCACACAAGCTCATTCCATTACATATTAGGTCTGTTCGATTCGCCTGAACTGGCTGAACTAGTTCAGCAGTGCAAGAACTGGCGCATTCGATTCAACCGGAAATTGCACGACCGCTGCACTGGCGCGTTCGATTCATCCTAGTTCTGAACGAGTTCAGTCCCAGTTCCGGAAATGCTTGCACCGGCTCTGAAGCCAGCTCAGCGTTCGTGCAGTGAGCAGACGACGAAAGCAGACGACTCTTCTCTTTCTTGCTCGCTGTGCTCGGTCATTTAAAGCATGTTTGTTATACACAATAACGTAGAAACGGAAGTCTTCCCACTCGTGGACGAAAATGGTGTACCCGTAGTGGACGGAAGCGGGATGGTGTACGTTACCAAGGCTAGGAATTAGCTCGAATTAGATATGTTAAAAATCGTAAGAAGGCTGCGTAGGCTTGCTTACGCAGCCTTGCTTACGTTTGGTGAATGACTTGCTTAAGCCAGTCATTACCTCGCGATTATACATCGATGTTTACAATGTTCGCATTCTATTCTTTAAGACAGGGAACGAGTTACGCTCGTCTTTGCCTCCGAGCCGGACGCGGACCCAGCTGTCCTGCAGCCTGCGTGTCCACCCACAACGGACGTCGACGGGCAGCTGTGGAGTGCCGTGAAGACGAAGTTCTTTATCGGCTCTTATAGAGAACTAAAAGAGCGTCTGAGAGCAAAGGGGGGTTTCAGGTATGCCTTTGTCAGGATATTTTATAATACATGCTAATATGTATGCAGACAGCCAAGATGGCCGGTTCGCGGTGTCGTTGGCGACGACCGGTCCACCGAACTTTGCTTTTAACGCCTATCCTAGCTGCATTCTTCATCATCTCGTTTGCTGCCAAGCTATCGGGAGACTCTGTGACCGTCCCGGATGCCCATCCCCCTCCGGTGGATATCTCCTCGCCGCCGAGTCCGTCTTACGGTGGTCCGTCCTTTTCAAGTAGGCTTAGGACGCGACCGCTATCGCCGTTATCGCCCGATCGTCCTTCGCGATGGGTCCTGGCGCTACTTCTGCTGGCTGGAGACGTCTGCCCGAACCCTGGCCCCCGCCCTGTGTGCCCACGCCGCTCTCGCGCTGTTCTGGAGTCGGTTGCAGCGCTCCAGTGCGACAACTGTGACCGCTGGCACCACCGAAAATGTGAACTTGTCCCCCTCCCTACGTATCGCTTACTCTCGTCACCGAGCAGACAATGGCTCTGTGGTGTGTGCCAGCTTCCCCCCTGGACTCCACACTCTTTTGAGTGTGTTCCACCTGTCCCATCACAACCCGCCTCCGTCCTCACCCGTCCGCCCACCGCCGCTGGCCCGGGCGCCGCCCTAGGCACCAAACAGAGCACCACAGACCTCCGGCCCACTGCCACCGCCGCCTTCGTTCCCCGAAAGCAGCGCCACCTCAACGTTTGGTATTCAAACGCCCGATCGCTTAAAAACAAACTTATCGATTTCGCTCTTCTACTAGAATCCTCGCAGAATACCATATTTGCAGTCCCTGAGACCTGGCTCGACTCCACGGTGTACGACAGTCAGATTGCTGATACCAAAAAGTTTAACATCTTCCGAAAAGACAGGATAACCTCGAAAGGAGGAGGGATCGAGCGGATCATACCATCGCATCTCACGTGCCGACGCCGAAAGGACCTAGAATAGGACCCTCTGGAGGCTGTGTTCGTTGACGTCACCAATGGCAAGGATAGATTCCTTCTGTCATGCGTCTACTGCCCACCTGACCACCGGGCGAAGTCGTACGAGTACCTCCAAGATTCCTTGGACCTGATCCACACCCAAAAGACCTCTTACGCCAACTTCTATTTAATGGGGGACTTCAATTCCCACATTGACTGGAGCAATTCAATCGCCCCAAGACCTCTCGAGCCCATGGCAGACCTCCTGCTCGACATCACCGAGACCACGGGCCTTGTACAGCTTTGCGGCTCCCCCACCTACACATCACCTAAAGGAAGCTCATCACACCTCGACCTTGTTTTTGTGTCTAACCCCTCCCTGGTGGTAGATTGCACGGTCCAGGACAGCCTTAGTGGATGCGACCACAAAGCAATTTATGTGCGAACCTACACATCCCTCCCAAGCCTTGGGCGTCATGCGCGGCTAATTCACAGTTACGCCCGCACAAACGTCGCACACCTAAAAACCTTCTGCATCTTGCCCCATGGTGCATGGTTCTCAACGAGGACACAGTGGACGATATGTACGAGCTATACCTGTGCTTCATGAGTGCAATCGAGAAGGAATGTGTACCCCACTTCAAAGCACACGGCAAACGCCGCCTCCAGTGGATTTCCCCAGAAATTATTTCCCTCATCCGCCTGAAACATAGACTTTTCCGGAAAGCGAAAAAGGCGGGTTGACGTACGTGCGAGAAGGCCAAGGACATCCAGAGAGAGATAAAAAAGAAGATAAACCTGGCACACCGAAAATATGTTGCCGACATTGCAGCTCGCGCAGCAAAGGAACCTAAACTCTTCTGGGCCTATATTAACTCACAACGCAAATCATCATCCCCACGTCCCTGCTTCCTCCACAACGACGTGGCTGTAAGTGACCCTGACACTGTTGCTGCACTCTTCAACAGACACTCGCCTCTGTATGGTCTGCACCCCCTCCAAAACAGACTAAGGCGTTTGACACTTCCCCCTAGAATATAGATCCCGATGACCCCCCATCAAGCTGCCTGTCCTCTATAACTGTGTCAGAAGACGATCTAACCGACTCACTGGCTCGCCTAAACCCCTACCAACGCCCGGGCCCAGATGGTCTGCACCCTTTCCTTATTAAATTGTCGTCCCCTACCCTCAACCCCGTGCTACAAAAAATGTTTAAGAGGATATTAGACTCTGGCATTGTGCCTTCACTATGGAAAACAGCGCAAGTAACACCTGTTTACAAGGGCTCCAGTTCGAACGCAGACCTCGTGGACTCGTACCGCCCAATAGCATCCACATCTGTCCTTTGCCGGACCCTCGAAAGAATCATCAATAAAAAGGTTCTACACCACTTGGAGACAAACGACATACTGTCCACAGCCCAGCATGGCTTTCGCCCAGGGCGCAGCTGTGAAACCGCACTTTGCACGGTGACACACACAGTAAGTGCTCACCTTGACAATCGCACGCCATGCGAGCTCGTCCAGCTCGATTTTTCGAAGGCGTTCGACAAGATCAACCACCAACTCCTGCTACACAAACTGCACAACGCTGGCATAAGGGGCAACCTACTTCTATGGCTACAATGCTTTATCACTGGAAGAAGCCAACAGGTCGTGTTTGGGGGGGGGGTGAAATCCCCATCCTGCACAGTAATCTCTGGAGTCCCCCAAGGAAGTGTGCTGGGCCCGACACTATTCCTGGTTTACATCAACGACATCGCTACGAACCTGAACTCTACTCCAATCATGTATGCTGACGACCTCTCCCTTCTGCAGCCAATTCAATCCGGCAACTCCTACCAAGCTCTCCAAGATGACCTTGACCACTGCTTCCGCTGGTCAATCCAAAACAAACTTTACTTCAACTGTTCAAAAAGCATATCAATGACATTTAGCTCGTCCTCAAAAATTCCTAGTCCGGCCCTACCCCTAACCCTTGGCGGTCTCCCACTCAGTCGGGTAACCCAGACCACCCTTCTCGGCGTAGTGCTAGACAACCGCCTGAGCTTCGCACCTCACGTCCACAGCACCGCGTCAAAGGCCAGACGACTGCTAGCCTTCGTTACTCGGGTCACAAGAGGCATGACACCCGACACCTTCCGACATTTGTACACCGCACTGGTACTGCCCCATTTGGAGTACTGCTCCGCGGTGTGGTACCCGCAGCAACAACACCTGCAAGCGACGCTCCGGGGTGTACAGCGTCGTGCTGCGTACACCTTCTACCGCCGCATTGTTCCCCGGTCCCTCCTGCTCCCCTACAGAGAGACACGCACCATCGACCTTCTGAGCGCCGCTGCCTGGAGGAGCCTACATCAGCGGCAGCAAATGGCTTCTGTGCGGCTGCTATGCAGGGTCATGGGACCTAACCAGCAAGAGCTCTACGGTGCCCCCCGACTGAACTCTCGAACTGGCAGACTCCAGCCAGTGCTATCGAGAACTCTCCGTCATCGGGAGTCCTGTCTGCTGCGGGCGGCGACGCTCTGGCGAACCCTACCGGCTGCGCGGACACAGAATATCCCCTCAGACCCTGAGGAAGTGAAGGCACTGGCGAGGGAGCTGTTCCGCGACCCCCATGGTCCCCACGCGAGTGCATGATTACTTCACTTTTCTACCCCCCCCCCACACACTTTTCTTTGTTTGTGTGTTTTGTTTTAACTACCTGTAAAAACTGTACAGAGAGGACGTGCGGGTTGGTGTTATGGGCATACCTACTGCATGGGCGCCAGCCTTTCCGTAACACCTGCACAC